>JAODAL010055530.1:0-23890 GCA_025379985.1 Phyllomedusa bahiana
AAAAATTTTAAAAACTCGTCCCAACTCTTTCCCCCTGCGAAATGGGCCCTCGGGGCAGCAAATTTAAAAAGGTTGATCTATAGGGGGAGATAAAGATGAAAAAAGATGATTTAACCCTTTAATTTTTTATAATGTGCAGCAGCCAAAACACTAACGTACATCCTCCTTAAATATTCTCGATACAGCTCCTCCCCTGACCAATGTGTCCAACAGATGTACACACCAGGCAGGCACCATAATAAATATGCATCTCGAGGTCCCAAAATACAAAGTGCGCATGTCCAGATATCAACATCTCCGAAGGCGCTAGCGGGAGTTGCACATTGAGGCATGTCTATTGAAAGAAATCATCAGATTATCTGGATATTATATCATTGTTGCTGCATTACACCTCATCTACCTCCTGGTCATCAAATCATGAGTTGGCCCTATGACATTTTTTTCTGTAATTGTGCATTATTGATATATCTCTGTATTTAATGGTGTTGTTGTTTGTAGTTTAGGGATGTTGTTCCTATGAGTATTGGATATTTTAAAATTGATGAATTAAATGTTATGTTATGATTTCTGCAGAGTAGTTTTCTTGGACATTACCCATATAATTATAGATTTTGCAAGCATGGTGATTTAGAACAGCTTATAACATATTGATTGAAATCCAAGCTCTTTTTTTTGGTAAGAGCCAGTGGGGGGGTCCCCCTTTTAAAAATTCACTTTGAAAATTACCTGGTATTTTTTTATAAGTATTCCCCGGTCCTTGAAAATTGATTGGCATAAGGGTTTTTTAGGGGATGATTTCAAATACTTTTTTTTTTTCATAGTAAATACTTATTTTTATTTTATTCTTTTTTATTTTTTATGTCATTAACTTTTTTTTTTTTTTTTATCTCATTAAGGGATATCTATTTTTAAACCTTATTACATACTTTTAATGTAGCAGCATACTCCTGCATGCTAATACATTATACTCTGTGTCACTGTGTTATGCATAAAGCAAAGTGTCACGAGTGGCGCTGCAGCCCGGGGTCCGGGTGCAGGCGCATCGCGGGAGTTTACACGGGCCGAAAGGACGCGGACAACGCCGGTCCCGTGGGCTCCCCCGTCCAGTAGGTCTTCCTCCCACCGGCCCGGGGCCTCCGGACTGTGTGCGCGGCCGGTGCAGGGCCCCCCGGTCTTAGGGCAGGCCGCCGGTCTGAAAATTTTAAAGGGCCGGCGCCCAAAAATTGCAAAAAAAATTTGCCATGTCCCTATATATTCGCTCCCCCTTTTCCCCTGGCCCTCGCCGATTCCATAGTCCCATACTATGCGAGGAAGCCCTTTCTCGTTCCGGTTTTATACTTTTGTACCAGCCCCTCCGCTTAGTTCCCCCCCGACCACGAACCTTTGCTGTTTCCCCCGCCCTTCCTCCCCGTCCCTGCTACGATTTGCCTCCCGATTTGTATGCGTTTTCCCTTGGCTACCATGCAAGCAAGTACATCGGGGTGCGCGGGTGGAATTTTTCCGCCGCAGCAAGTTCCCGCTTTGCGGCGGGCTCTGGTAAAAAACCGGGTTCCACTTAGACCTGTTCCTGGGGTGGTTACGCCATCGCTTTGCGGTGGTCAGGGGATCCACAACCAGGTCTGTTACAGTTGGAATCGGCCTGGATCCCGCCAAGGTTTTTCCGTTACCCAGCCTGGAAACCTGCGTCCGTCTTGCCCAGCAGCCCCAGAGCTGAGGCAGGACAGCACTTGGATCGCTGAGTCAAGATCCCAAAAACTGTTCCCCCCAAACGGCAGTTCCACCGTCTTCCCGAAAAGTTCCGCCAACCGCCGTTGTTCCCCCGCCCTGGGGCCAAAAAGCCCGGGCTTTCGTTTTCCCTCAAATTTCGAGGGAGACCGAAGCTTTGTAGGGGGTTTTACTCGTGCTCGATGCACGTGGGGGGCTAATTTGGCCGACCAGTTCCCGTCGAACGCGCAAAAGGGCGTTTGTCCTCAGTTGCTTCCCGGGAAAAGGCTCTGGCATGGGCAACCCCCCTCTGGGAAAGGGGAGCCCTTGGGGGGCGCCTGCAGGGCCCTTCTTCAAGGAGTTCCGCTGGCTTTGAAAAAACGGCCGGGCCTGTCGGGAGACGCACTCCTGAATTTACGCCAAGGGAACCCCCGGGGTGGGTTTACGCCACCCAAAAATTTCCGGCCCTTTGGGTCGGGGGGGACTGGAAAGGGCCGCCCTCTGTCCATTTTCAGAAGGGCCTTTTACCCGGGAAAAAGGTGTTTGGCCGCAAGGGTTTTTCCCGGCTTCCTTGTCGGGATTGATCCACCTGGCCAGCGGATTGATGTGCGTTTCTTGAGGGGAAAAGAAGGCTCCGCCAGGGCGACTTGCTCGACCCCGTCGCTTCCCGCGTTTGGCTGGGTTTTATTCCAAAACCTCCGGTACCCCCCAACCTTCAGCTTTCCCAGCGAGGAGCCCAGCAGGTTCGACCGGCATTTTTTCCAGTAAAGAGCGTGCCCCGCCGCCTGAAAACCTTGCCTGACTGTGTAGTCTAAAACCTTTTGAGGGACTCCCCGCTTCGCCCGCGAGGGAAACGCTCGCCTGGGACGTGGGGGGGAAAGGGGGCCCCTGGGTGTGCACATTTCCCCTTCCCACGTTGCCCATGCGGTGCGGGTTTTTTCTGTGCTGGCGTGTTTTTTAAGCCCCCGCCTCTTGGATTTCCCGGCTCGGCAGGAAATTTTATGGATGCCCCCCCGGGGTTGCAAGTTGCCTTCTCCCGTTCGATCTTTAAGCCTCTGGCGATCTTTCGGTGAGTGGGGGGGGTCCTTGCGCGATACTATCCAGTACGTACGGACCCCTTTACTATGCATGTGGGGGCACCCTGGCGAGGAATCGTGTTTACGTTTTTACCCCGTTCTTGTTGTTTTCCCGTTGGGGTTCCCCTGGCTGAAATGCCCCCCCCGGCTTGGACTGGAGGGGCGAAGTTACAATGGGGACAAGATGCCAAGCATCGTTGTCTGTCCGAAACCACGCCCGGTGGTCCAACCTCTCCCCCTGCCCCCCGAACCCTTTTTGCCTGGGTTACCGGCAGAGTATCAAGACCTCTCCGCGTGTTCTCGAAAAAACGGCAGATCCTTGCCACCTCACCGGTCCTAGTTGCCCTATAGCCTGTTGTGGCACAACCCCTCCTCGGGGTGAGTCTACCTTGCGGTCCCGGCCCCAAGGGCCTGTCGACACATAAGGAGAACCCTCAGAAAGGCTTTATCCGCAAGCCCTTTTCCCCAGCTGGGTGGTTTTTCTTTGTGGAAAAAGGGGATGGCTACTTGACCTGCATCGACTATCGCGGTCTGAAAAGATTAGGGTTTAAAAAAACGTACCCACCCCGTGTTCGGAGCTCTTCGACCCCCTTTTCGGGGAGCTAGGTTTTTCCCCCAAACTGGATTAGGGGGGGGGCTATAAACCCTGACCCGGGACGAGAAGGGGGGAAGGGGAAGACGGTTTTCAAACCGGGGGTTTGGGAATTTGAGTACCTGTTATGCCCTTCGGTCTTTTTTAACCCCCCCGCGGTTTTCCAAGGGTTCGTTAACGAATCTTCAGGGACCTCTTTATGTAGGCGTTCGTGTTTTTGGGGACGATATTGTTTTTTTTTGCCTGATCTCGAGTCCCCGTCTCATGTGCGCCGGTTTTTAATGCTTCGGGTGAATCGCCTCTTCGCCAAACTGGGGAAACCCAAAATTTCCCCAAATAGCCTGCCCTTCCGGGTATATTGTTCCCCAAGGGATTGAAAATGGATCTGCCAAGCGTCCCCCGCACATTTGGCCTCGTCCAAACAGGGCTTCGGGCATTAACGGTTCCTCGGCTTTGAAAATTATTACCTCGGTTTACCCACACTTTTCGACGCTAGTGGCCCCCTTGTGGCCCTTATTAAGAAGATGGCAAACCCGAGGTTGTGGCCAACGGGGCCGAAGATCCCTTCTCCCGGTAAGGCGGCCTTTGTTGGGCTCCAGTTTTGTCTCGTCCCGGGGTGGAACCGTTTTTTTTTTGGGGGTGACGATCATCCCTGGGAGAGGGGCGGTGCTCTCTAGGGGATTCCAAGGGCAAGTTGGTAAAAGGGGGGGTTCTTCTCGAGAAACATTCTTTTCCTGCGGGTAGAACTACACTATTGGGGGCCGTGGGCTGTTTTGGGCCCTTTAATTGGCGCTTTGGGAAGTGGCGTTTTTATCTTCTTTAAGGAGCCCGACAATCCCTGACTATTACTCTGACCACAAAGAATCTTGTGTAATTAGCGGGTCAGGCCTAATCCCGGCGGCTCGTTGGGCTCTTTTTTCTCGCGCTTCAATTTCCGATCCATTTCCCCCCAGCCGAGAGGAACGTCAAAGCCGTGCTCTGTCTCGGGCGTCGGGGGCGTGCTTGGGGAGGACCTCAAAATGCCCACATCATTTCCCCCAACCGTCTGTCCCCGTGGTCCAGTGATTTACGGCAGGTACTCCGGGGAGGTCCCATGTGCGCCCATCCCCCTTGGAGAAGAAACCTGAGATGGGGTCATGGCTTTTCGGGTAGCCCGGGGGTCACCCGGGGTCCGGGGAAAACGGCGCGTTCTTGGGCGGTATATGGTGGGGCCCCACCTAATCAAGGATGTGGAAAAGATTTTTTGGCTGTGCTCTTCTGTTTTGCAACAAGCCCCGCACCCCAAGCCGCAGGGTTTCTCCTTCCTTTGCCCGTTCCGGGATCGTCCATGGTCCCAGATTGCCATGGCTTTATCCGGATCTTCCCCCGCGGCGGCAATACTGTCATTTGGTCATCGCCGTCGCTTCTCTAAAAATGGCGCATTTTGTTTCCTTTGCCCGGACTTCCGTCTGCACCTCGTTGGCAACCCCTTTTTTTCCCCCAACATGTCTTCCGCCTGCATGGCCCCCCCTCGTCACATTGTTTTTTCCCAGCGGAGTTCAATTCGTCCCGTTTTTGGCGGTCTCTTGTTTCAGCTAAAAATGCAAATTTGGGCTTTTCCTCCCCCCTTACCACCCCCGTCAAAAGGGCAGGGAGAAAGAACTAAAACCCGTCTTTGAGAACTACCTAGTCATTTCGTTTTCCCCGCCCAAAACGTTGGGAGGCTTGTTGCCCTGGGCCGAATTTGCCCAATTCCTTGGACTCCGATTTCGGACGCTTCTCCATTTTTCGTGGTGTATGGATTACCCCTCCCCGCCCGCCCCTCCGCGGGATCGGTCTCGGACGTTCTGCGGTGGATCCTTGGTCGTGACCCGAAGTCGGGGGTGGGGGCAACACGCGCAATCCTTGCTGGGCCCCTTTTCGGAGAAGCTCCCGGCGATTTGACAAGGAGGACCCCGCCCTGTTCAAGCTGGGGTAAGGTTGGTTGTTCCAGACATGTTGCCTAAGGATTCGTCCTTTTAAACGGGTCCCCGGTTCCTTGGCCCTTTTTAAGTCCTGAAGAGGGTAATCCCGGGGGCCACAAGTTGGTCCCCCCCCGATGCGTATTCCGAATCCTTCCACGTTTCTCTACTAAAGCCAGTAATCTTGAAACAGGTACGTTCGGAGGTGGGGCTGCCCCCGCCCCCGGGGGGGATGCCTGGAGTCTTTGCCCTGAAGAATCCTGGTATGAAGAAGACCAAGGGGGAAAACGTTACTTTTTTTTTGATTGGAAAGGGGTTTTTGGTCCGAGGAAAGATGTGGGGGCCGGAGGAGAACTCATGGACCGAAACTTTTTCCAGAGATTTCTTCGGGCAAAGGGGGGGGGGGACCTAAGGGGGGGGGTACTGTCACGAGTGGGCTGAGCCCGGGGTCCGGGGTGCAGGCGCACTCGCTGCCGTTTTACCGGGCCCCACCGGGCGCGGACAACGGGTCCCGGGGCTCCCCCCCTCCCAGTAGGTCTTCCTCCTCACCTGACCCCGCTCCGGACGTGTGCGCGGCCGGTGCACGCGCCCCGGGTCCCCTTTGGGCACGCCGCCGCCGGCTCTCGGCAAATTTAAAGGGCCAGCGCGCCCATAATTGCAAAACTGCCACTGTCCCTATATATTGTCCACCTCTTCCTGGCCCTCGCGATTCCATAGTGCCCATAATATGCGAGAAGCCCTTTCTAAGTTCGGTTGTTTAATGTGTCCAGTCCCTCGGCTTACGTTTTTCCCCACCCGAACCTTTCTGCCTGCCCCGACCTTCCTGCCCGTCCCTGACTGAGTTTTCCCGAGTTTTTTACTGGTATTCCTTTGGGTACCATCGCAAGCAAAATTCCCCCGGGTACGACGGGGGGGAATTTTCCCCCGAGCAAGTCCCTCCGCTTTGCGGGGGGCCTGGTGAAAAAACCGGGGGGTTTCCCTTAGGCTCCGTTCCCGGTGTGGCTTACGCCCTCGTTGCGGTGGCTCAGTGGATCCACAACCCAGGTTGTTACACAAAAGGTTTAGGAAAAAAAAAAGAGGAGTCCACAGCGCACTCTATTGGATTTTCGTTTTTCCTCAGTCACTGAGCTTGCAAGGTTTCAATGTGAAAGGAATTTGAGCCAAACCAGTCAAGTTCAACTAAGAAGATGTTTCAGGGATTTGCCTTTGGGCAGTGCATGTAGAAATTTTTGGTTTGGTGGCAAAAAGGGGGCTTTTCGAAGTCACATGTTTTTTGCAACATGTGAGGCAGATTAATTTTAAAATTGTCTAACTTTTAACGGTAAAGTAAGACCGTGTTGCACAAAGTGCCCCCTTTTTATAGTGTCGATAAATATGGTGCATGTTACAACTGTCTAGTCTAGCTTTACATCTTTTGTAATTTGGTTTACTTTATACCACTAACTGGTCAACTTTTGGACACAAAGCCAAAAACAAGCCCCGCCTTAATTTCCACTAAAACCACCACCCCCGAGTTCACCTCTTTTTGTCAGATGAGGTACAGACAGAAGTATCTAGATACTTTCAAAAAAATCATAAACAAAAAGGTTGTAAAAACTGTACCCCATTATTTTTTTCCACAAAAATTTTCCCCAATTCTGCCTTGATAAATGTGCCCCAATGTGTTTTAACCAGGTTACTGTAGATAATGAGGGGGCATTTTAGGTCCCAGAAGAGTTTACCTTATGGGGGCAGGGGTAGAACACTTTAGTGTGGAGTCTGAAGGGGGCCCCAAAGGCCCCCCTGCCGCGTTTGAACGGGTAATAATATAAAGGTAGTTTTGGGGCCCAGGAGATTTGCACTGGGGCCTAGGAGATTTGAGTTATGTCTCTGGTCCCCAGGGTTGAATATAAAGAAAGTAATGACAATCGGAAACGGGAGTACCCCCTTGATCTCCTGTGGCAATGAGAGATTATAATGGTTGAGATCAGAGGATGATCTGGGGTTTCTCTTGTAACCCGAGTTTGTCTGGAAAATGGCTGTTTTTTCAGGGTTTTTAGTGCTTGGGTTTTTCCCCCCTGGCAAAAGGGTTTTTTTACGGTTTTTCAGATGGTTTGCGGTTTTAGAAACCGCCTGAAAACCTGCAAGCCACTCTCTCCCATAGACTTCAATGTAAAAACCATCCAGCAGTCACTAATGCACCGTTTTTCCGCCGGACGGTTTTTCACACCGCCGGCGGTTCACTAAATATAGAACATATTCATTCTTCCGACCGGTTTCTAGACAGAAGATTAACATTTGAGTCAATGTAAACCACTCAAAACTGAGCGAGCGGTTTTAGTTTTTTGCAAAAAAAAAGTGAAGAATGATCCCACATATAGTGGGTGTGTATTTGGAGGTCCTTTTGCACTTTTTTTTACACCGGAAGGTCCTGCATAGCACTTCAGTGTGAACGAGAGTCTATAATCCTCTTTTTAGCCTAAACTAACCACATTTTTATGCTGTTAACATGCACATGTGCTTAAAGTGAAAAAGTTGGCCTTTGTACATCATTGTTAAATTGTGGAGATAAAAAAAAATGACATGGTCCAAAAACAGTCCAAAAATCGCTGGAAAAGCCGGGACAAAAACAATGACAAAAACAGTTTAAAAACCGAAAACAGCCGAAACACAGACCATTTTTTGTGACAAAAAGTGGCCGTTTACACTGCATAGGTCAAATACCGGTCGGTTTAGTGGAGAAAAGCCCTCCACCTTCACATAGACATATTCATCTTCCGCCCAAAAACCGGTCAGAAGAATTAACATGTTCTATGTTTTTCGGGCGCCAGGCGGTCTGAAAAACCGCCGGGCAGAAAACCCATGCAGTGGGAACTGCTGCATGGGTTTTCCATAGAAGCCCATGTAAAAAAATTTCATCTAGTTTGCAGGGGGTTTTCAAAACTGAAAAACAGCTGAAAAACCATGTGAAAACATGGCCAAACAGTCCAAAAACCGATTGAAATGACAGTTCTGCTGAGGCAAAAACAGCTCTGTTTTTGTCCTTTGCCGTGTGCTGCAACCATCAAAAGACAGCAGGCAGTCACTAGGGGGTCAACATGTCACTTCTCCAGAACCACAATGTTCTAACTCCATTTTATGCTTCTCTTGAGATAGATCTGCTATTTTGTTCTAACTCCACCGAGGCAACATGGGTAAATAACATGTGGTCATATCTCTTATCATTAGTACTTAACGATTCCACTCCACAATTGCTTACTGTGAAAAAGTATCAAGACCACAAAACTTCAAAGCCCTACACTGAAAATTTGAAAAAAATGAAGTTAGAACATTTTGGTTCTGGAGAAGCAATGTTGTGACAATACAATCATCCATTAGATTTGGGATCTATAGGATAAATAAATGAGGTGCTGCAACTTTCTTTTTATTTTATGACTATAGTTATTTTATGTGACACATGGGCTAATAAAATCCATTTTCCTATTTTTTGGAGGGCTGCTGCATTTCAAGTTTTCTAGATAGGGGTAGATAGATAGCTATGACATATAAAGATAATAGATGGGTGAGTAATTACAGTGGGGAAAAAAGTTTTTAGTCATCCACCAATTGTGCAAGTTCTCCCACTTAACAAGATGAGAGAGGCCTGTAATTCACATCATAGGTAGACCTCAACTATGAGAGATAAAGGGCGACATGTGTGAAAGGGTTTTTCACCCTTTTTCTGGCGTACAATGTACCTAACTGAGCACGCTACGATGTCTAATGCACCTAACGTATGTGTTAGGCGCATTGTGCGTAAGACTCGACACTTGCGCCTAATGTGAAGGGGTATTCTGAGGGCATTCAGGGGGCGTTCTGGAGTTGTGTTGCACCACACTCGCAATATTAGACATATATATTAATGTGGATCAGCAAAAATAGGCGCATTACTGCTCCAACAGACAGACCTACTTCAATGTGCTCTGCCTGAGCCTGAGGAGTCGCAGTGGAGCTAGATTTGCTGTAAGAGACAAAAATGTCCAATATTTCTCAATTTACACCAGTCCAATAATAAAACGTAATTTATTATAATTATCAAACTATATAAAATTAAATTATTTAAATGTAATAAAAATGTGATCATATATAATTAATATAAAAATATATAATATCCCCAAAATATAGACATATCTCCTATAAAATGTATTTAAAATTCATAGAATCTTAAACCAATTTTATATTAAACAGCCCACTGATTATATTGTTCAGATTTTTACTACATTGAAGTTGAAATTTATTCTTTCTGCTCTCACCCTTTATTCTACATACAACAAGAGCCAGCACATTGCTGGGACCTGTGGTCCTCCAAGCAGGATCAGTACCATAGTTTCTATTCACTGACATGCTATTCTAATGCAATTCTAATGAGTCTATAGCCTTAATACATGTTAGGTGCATTACTTATGCTCCTAAGTTCCGTAATGCGCCAAACACATAGTCGAACTTTACACACCATTTATGAACACACAAAAAACACTTTCATACTTCAGGAGCATTATACACTGAAAATGAGACTCGACTACTCACTTCGACGCGGTTTCCTTCATACATGTCGCCCAAAATGAGAAAACAAATTCAGAGAATCACATTGTCTGATTTGGAAAGAATTTATGGTGGAATATAAGTATTTGGTCAATAACAAAAGTTCATCTCAGTACTTTGTTATATTTCCTTTGTTGGCAATGGCAAGGGTCAAATGTTTTCTGTAAGTCTTCATAAGGTTGGCACACACTGTTGCTGGTATGTTGGCCCATTCCTCCATGCAGATCTCCTCTAGAGCAGTAATGTTTTGGGTCTGTCGCTGGGCAACACGGACTTTCAACTCCCTCCGAAGGTTTTCTATAGGGTTGAGATCTAGAGACTGGCTAGGCCACTCCAGGACCTTGAAATGCTTCTTACAAAGAGACTCTTTTGTTGCCCTGGTGGTGTTCTTGGGATCATTGTCATGCTGAAAGACCCAGCCACGTTTCATCTTCAATGCCCCTGCTGATGGAAGGAGGTTTGCTCTCCAAATGTCACGATTCATGGCCCCATTCATAGGGCATGTTCTTTCGTGGACAGGGATCAGTCGTCCTGGACCCTTTGCAGAGAAACATCCCCAAAGCATAATGTTGCCACCCCCATGCTTCACAGTAGGTATGATGTTCTTTGGATGCAACTCAACATTCTCTCTCCTCCAAACACGACCAGTTGTGTTTCTACCAAACAGTTCTACTTTGGTTTCATCTGACCATATGACATTCTCCCAATACTCTTCATACAAATGCTCTCTAGCAGACTTCAGATGGGCCCGGACATGTACTGGCTTAAGCAGGGGGACACGTCTGGCACTGCAGGATCTGAGTCCCTGGCAGGCGTAGTGTGTTACTGATGGTAGCCTTTGTTATGTTGGTCCCAGCTCTCTGCAGGTCATTCACTAGGTCCCCCAGTGTGATTCTTGGATTTTTGCTCACCGTTCTTGTGATCATTTTGACCCCACGGGGTGAGATCTTGCGTGGAGCCCCAGATGGAGGGAGATTGTCAGTGGTCTTGTATGTCTTGCATTTTCTAATTATTGCTTCCATAGTTGATTTCTTCCCACCAAGCTGCTTGACTATTGCAGATTCAGTCTTTCCAGCCAGGTGCAGGGCTCCAATTTTGTTTCTGGTGTCCTTTGACAGCTCTTTGGTGTTTACCAATAGTGGAGTTTGGAGTGTGACTGAGGTTTTGAACAGGTATCTTTTATACTGATAACAAGTTCAAACAGGTGCCATTACTACAGGTAATGAGTGGAGAACAGAGGAGCCTCTTATAGAAGAAGTTACAGGTCTGTGAGAGCCAGAATCCTTGCTTGTTTGTAGGTGACCAAATACTTATTTTCCACCATAATTTGCAAATAAATTCTTTCCAAATCAGAGAATGTGATTTTCTGGATTTGTTTTCTCATTTTGTCTCTCATAGTTGAGGTCGACCTATGATGTCAATTACAGCCTCTCTCATCTTTTTAAGTGGGAGAAATTGGTGGCTGGCTAAATACTTTTTTCCCCACTGTAAATACTGTAAGAAAGGATGAAAAGTACTTTTTCTCTGAAATACATTTAAATGAAACATTAGACATCATAAAAGTGATTCTACATGAGTTGAACAGATATAATGTTTAGAACAATGGTTCTCTAATCTCTTGTTTCATAAGCAGTCTGTCCATAATGCCTGACATAAGGATTGCACTTTGGTGTTGTATTTGTATTTGAGTCATGCCAAATTATAAACCAAACAAATCCCATTAGGTGAGATTGACTTTGGTGGATGGCACCATTGTGCCTATCAGCAACATGAGCACTTCATCATAACTAGGATGAGTAGCTGGCTGATTAGAAGTTAATGAGCCCTGACATTCTATCCCTTCACAAAGTGCAAGAACAGAACCTGTGAAATCATCCCTATGGTAAGGCAATAAAAAGTTATTAGTAGTAAATACTTCAATTCAGCCAACAGACTGGAACATAAACTGGCAGAAAGACAAAATGCTAGTAAATTAGCTGACATTTTTAAAGGCTCCAAAGTTTATACCCAAACACTTAATACACTTAGACAAAGGATATTGTTTACTGTAATTAGTGTTATCTCCTATTAGTTCTTCTGTGAATTCATAAATGAAATTACAATCTTTAACATTGTAACTGCTAATATTAACCAGTATTTATGGACATTTCTTAATATTTTATGTAAGAAAAGTGTGTAAATAAAGCTTAAAAAGAAGATCCATGGACTATTGCAATCACTTGTTCACTTGTTTCATTGCAGCTAAGACAAAGCACATTAACCGCTTAGTGCACCATGACATACCGATACGTCATGATGATGCTATGGGAGTATGGAGCAGGCTCATGCAGTGCATTCCAGCTGTTAGATACAGCTGACACCCACCAAGGGCAACAAAGATCATAGCTGGCACAGATCTCTGCTGGTTAACCATTTAGACCCGCCTAAGCGTGTAAATTAATAAAAACTAGTGCTTCGTTCCTGCCGCCGATCCCACCACCCAATGTAATGTAATTGCAGGATGCTGAGCAGTAGTTATGGCAGCCAGAAGCCTAATTAAAGGGAACCTGTCACATAGTTTTTGCCCCCCTTGCTGAGGGCAGCACAAGCTAGTGACAGACCTGCTGTTTCTAGCGCTGTGTCCCTTATTCTGTACGATGCTGGAGTTTTAGAGCATTTACCCCTCAAATCTTATTCATGAGTTGGTGTTGGCCCCACCCACCAAAGGCTAGCCAAACCCACATGACAGTTATTCTCATGTTTCTACCTATTCAAAGTAATAGGTTTATCAGTTGAAGAAGGGGTTAGCCTCAAATGACTTGACTTTTTTCATGACTCTTTTCTGGCTGAAAACTGCAGACTTGAGCATTAAATACTCAAAAACTGCAGCATCTTACAGAATAAGGGACACAGCACTGGAAACAGCAGGTCTGACACTAGCTTAAGGGCCATATGTATGAAAACTGTTTAAAGGGGTTGTCTCACTACAGTGATTAGGTTTAAATTTAAAGATCTTTAAAAAAACAAGCTGCTTTCCAATATATGTCCATTACAAATGTTTTACTGATTTTGAGTTATCCCTGGTAGCAGGAGTGCATCAGCATCAGATCACTATAGCCACCGACCTGTTGATTTTTCTCTCAGTGCAGTCCCCATAGCAGAGAGCAGGCACACACATGGTTAATCTGGCAGCGTAACCGCCCCCCCCCCCTCCCACCTTCCCCGCCTCTCAGCTATACAGAAGCAGGAGAAGAGCCCTCCCCCTCCCTGCATGTACTCGGCAGGAGGTTCTGCTGCTTTGGAAGTATAGCAGCTAGAGGACGGGCACAGTAACTTTTTATAACTTTTTCTTCACTCACTCTGACCAGGAGGCATGGAGCAGCTCAGTGATCTGGCCAAATTATTATAGTTTGCCTGCATCACAAAGTTGTTCTCACACCCAATGCTGACTGACTGAGTAATAGCATCGGGAGCGAGCACTGGCATCATGAGGTAGGTGCAGGGAGGAGGGGAGTGGGAGGAGATGCTGCACACCACTGAATTCAAAAATTCATCAGACAGAAAATTACTGAGGTAGGCTGAAAGCCAGTTATGAGACAACCCCTTTAAGTCTAAAACTCACTTTTTTGCCCATAGGCTACTATGGGCAAAAAAGTGAGTTTTAGACCTAAACAGTTTTCATACATGTGGCCCTAAGTCTTTCATGGCTGTTATCTTAATGTTCCTATGACTTCTTGCCTATGGCAACAAGGCATAGGAGCACCATCTTTGTACATTCTTCTACATTATATACATAATTCAAAACAGTAGGAAGTCCCTAGAGGGACTAAGAGGGACATGTATGAAAACTGTCTAGGTTGAAGACTTTGTTTATTGCCTATAGCAACCAGTCAGGACTCCCCTTCAATTTCATATAGTGATCTAAAAAAATGAAAGAGGCGCTCTGATTCTCTGATTGGTTGCTTTGGGCCACTAAGAAAGTCTCAAACCTATACAGTTTTCCTACATGAGGCCCTAAATTTATACAAAGAAAATTTTTAAAAATGTAAAAAAAAAAAAATAATAATAATTTTAAACCAGTCAAATAAAGAGCCAATACAATGCAACATCAAGACTGTATGAACTCTTGCCATTGGACTTAAAGAGAACCTGTCACATAGTTTTTTCCCCCCTGGCTGAGGACAGAACAAGCTAGTGTCAGACCTGCTATTTCCAGTGCTGGATCCCTTATTCTGTAAGATGCTGTAGTTTTCATGTATTTAATGCTCAAAACTGCAGTTTTCAGCCAGAAGATTCATTCGAAGAATCCTTCAGAGAGTCAGTTTTTTTCAAACACCGCCCACCTGAAGCCAGCCCCGCCCACCTCAACTGACAAACCTATTACTTTGAATAGGTAGAAACATGTGCATAACTGTCAGTGGGCGGAGCTAGCCTTTGGTGGGTGGAGCTAACACCTGTTCATGAATAAGATTTGAGGGGGTAAAATGCTCTAAAACTCCTGCATCTTACAGAAAAAGGGGGACACAGACGGGAACGAGGTCGACACTGCTTTGCTGCCCTCAGCAAGGGGGGCATAACCCTTGTACTGTACTCTAAGATTGTACTCAGATTCAGCCTTCAGATTGGGGTCGCACCATTGGGCGTTGAACTACCTTCCAAGTTTGGAACAGGAATTCAGAGTGACGTTACCCCCTGCCTACCTTCAAGCACCATAATTCCTGCCGACACAAGTTACCACCTTCTGACTTTTCCCAGTATTGGACCTTGAGATTCTGGACTCCCTCTTAGTGTTAAGCGATTACGTTGGCCATCGACATCGGTCAATGGTCGTAGCCGCCATCACGACAAGTTGTCGATGGTCGATGGTAGATTATGATCGATGACCATTAAAGTCTAGGGGAGAGAAAACAAACCTTCATTCTTCAACCCAAACAGGGTGGAGAAGCGGGAATTAACATCCCAACAGTAAAATGGATACTGCTACATCTTAGGCAAACATTGGGTTTATAAAGCCACAGAAAAAAAATCACGCCCATTCACTATCCCTGTTTGCCCCACAGCATGACCCTTAAACCGCACACCCCACAAATTAAAAAAATGCAGAAGGCAGTATGATTTAAACCCATCATTTTACTTAAATTTGGGGACATTGAATATCCTATCCTGGAAAACCAGCATGAGCCCCAAACCCTGCATGACCCCAGATTTAAAAAGTGTCATAAAAAGGAGTCTTTTTTTTTTTTTTTTCCCAAAACCACCCTTTTAGTTTTTACTGGACATTGATAACCTGTCCCGGGGCCCCAAACGTGAGCCCCCAAACCTGCATGACCCCGATTAAAAAAATGCCGGAAAAAGGAGTCTTTCAACCCCTTTTGTTTCACTGGACATAGTTTCCCCCGTCCCGGGCCACAGCATGAGCCCCCAAAACCCGCATGACCCCCGATTAAAAAATGCAGGAAAAAGGGGTCTTTCATCCATCATTTTAGTTTCACTGGACATTGTATACCGTCCCGGCCCCAGCATGAGCCCCAACCTGCATGACCCCCCGATTAAAAAAATGCGGAAAAAAAGGGGTCTTTGAAACACCCTTTTAGTTTCACTGGCATAGACTATCCCGTCCTGGGCCACAGTGACCCCCCAAAACCCGATGACCCCGATTTGTGCCGGAAAAAAGGGGTCTTTCAACCACCATTTTATTTCACTGGAATATATGTCCTGTCCCCGGTACGCTTGCCCCTCCGTATGAGTGGGACCAATTTTGGCTTCATTGGAAAAACTGGTGGTTAACCCCCCTCCCCACCGGGTGCCCTTTTTCTTGGGGATTCTTTTTCTCTTTTTACTCAAGTGCTGGAGGTAATTGTCTCTGTATTTGTTCTCTGTCCGTGTCCTACTCCATGCCCTGAAAAAACCTACATCTGGTCAAGTTTTCCTGTACCTCCCTTGTACAATTAGAGGATTTTTTTTTCCGCTATTTTGACATGCAAGTTTTTTAGTAGTTTAATTCTAGAAAACCATTTTTAAAATTGGTGGAACCCCCATGTCTTGTTTTCTTTTTTTTAATTGTATTAAATGGGTTGTCTCAATACAGGGGTTGTGCTATGTTAAAGATCTTGCAAAAAAAAAGTCATTTTTCAATATGTGTCCATTAACAGTGTCCTACCTTTTCGTTCTAAAAAGCACCAAACACCCCTTTAGCCACTTTGACAATTCTGAAGAAAAAATGTTGTTGAAAAAAACATTTTTTTTTATAATGGACTGTGTATGCGCAGTACGCAAAATGCCCCCCAAAAATTAAAAACATGGGCCTTAGCCATTTGGGCAATTGTGAAGAACAAATGTCTGTTAAAAAACAAATTTTTTTTTAATAGCCGTGGGGATTTCTGATTTAAAAAGCATGACCCAAAAATATTATAAAAATGACTTTCCCGCCACTGTTATAAATTGGAGGGGGAAATGCCACTTAGAAGCCCATTTTGTTCCAAAGGGGGCCCTGATTATTGCAGTTCCACAGCAAAAATGACCCCCAAAAAATTATAAAAATGATTCTCAGACTATTAAAAATTGTGGGGGAAATGCCACTTAAAAGCCAATTTCTGTTCCAAAAGGACCATAATTATAAACTGTATCTCACAGCAAATGGCCTCAAAACCCCTTGACAATGCGAAAACTTCTAAAGATAAAAATGAGTAAATGGAATACGGTGTTGTCTTTAAAAATTTTTTTTACAGTCTCCTACAGCAAAACCAGCAAAATGAATGTTGGGAAAAGGAATAAAAATTGCGTAATAAATGAGCATTTTAAAAAAAGGGTTTTCAAGAGGACCATTTCTGTTGGAGGGAAAGTAAGTAGACGGAACTAAACGGGGACTTTGGCAATTGGGGCCAAAACATCATCAGAGATCCATGCCCGTTCATCTTAATGAAAGCCCAAACCGATCCAATTATCTGGGGAAAAACCCCCGGATGCTTTTGTCTGAAATGACTCCCCGGCTGGGGCTGAAGGTCCGCTAAAGATAACGTGGCGGGGGCCCTGGGCGGGGGACCAACACCTCTTTTGGCGTGGCGAGCGAGCTCGGGTATTCGTCCTTTTTGGATACCCAGAAGTCTTTTTGGGGGTCAGGAAAAACACACCCAAAAAACATGGGGTGTTGGACGCAGTTTAGTCGTGTACCATGATTTTAAAGGGCGGGTCTCTGTGTGTTTGGGAGTTGCCCTGTTTTGGCATGCGTTGGAAAGAGGTGGTAAAAAAAGATTGCCAGAGCTCCACCCATTAGGCTTTTTCCCCAAACCTTTGGGCCTCTGCTGCCGCTTTTTGGTATTTGGCCCTTTTCTACTCCCTGTCCCGTCGCTGATGTTATTCCCCCGTGAAAATTTTGGGGAACGTGAAGCAGGCAACAATGTCTCCAGTTGATCAATCAGAAATTTTTTTCCCTTTTCCCCTTTGCAATTTTTTACCCTTTTTTCTATTTGGGTGGGTGGAAGGAAAGTGTTTGAGTTTTTTTTTGCCCCGGGTTCCAGGAGGGGGGGCCCAAACCCAGTAACTGCTTTTCATTTTGAGGGGCCTTTTAATGCGAGGATCAGGGTTGGAGGAAATGGGGCCCCCAAACACTCATGTGGGGAAAATGGGAGTTTTGTTTCCCAAAGCCTCTGGGTGAGGGGCCCACTACCCAAACTGATTTCCTAATTTTCCCTCCTCCGCCTCAAATTGGGCCCCAAAACCTTTTTCCCAAAGGGGGCGGGGACGGTCGGTAAGGGTCGGTGTCGGGGAATTCCTCCTCCCCCTCCTCGCTGCCTCCGGCACAGTTTAAAACCCTCAGCCCGGATTGGGCCTAAGATGATGAAACCCTGAGAGCTGATGCGCCACCTTGCACTAGCCCTGGATCCTAAAACCCAAAATGCCAAAATAAAGACCGATGAAATTGTGAAAACTGTCGGGCCTTGGGATTTGACGGAGAAAAAGGGTCCGTGTCCGATCTGTGCCCGTCTCCTCCCCCGTGCGGGCGGGACTTTTTGGTTTCAGAAGGGCCAACGTCGTTCCAGAACTAAGTTCTCCACAATGTTTCATGCTGACAAGGGAAATTGCCCACATAAACATTTTGGGGGGCTTCTTAAAAAAACGGGGCAGGATGGTGCAGAGCTTTTTCCCACCTGCCTCCAACTCTCGGTGCTCAAAACCCTGAGGTCCGCCCCCCGTGCTTGTCGGGCCATGTTTTCCTTCTTTATTGCGTAAGGGATTTTTGCTGCTCCCACAATCGCTGGAGAATGGGGAGGGGGGGAATTCCAGCGTGTTGCCTCGTCAAAAATGGGGACGTTTTAAAAGGGGGGCCGAGCTGACGCTGCAACGCAGCCGGGCCCGGGACGAGCAGGGTGCGAACGGCAAAAGTGCAAACTTGGGGATTTTTCCGACCCTTTCCCCTCAGGGGGGCGGGGTCCAGCCCCGGGAAAGCTTTTAAAAAATTTCGGGGACGACAAGGTTCGGGGACTTTTGGTGCCGGGCCCAAGGGATGTGCTCCAGCCTACCGATTTTTAAAGGGCGGCCAGTGTTTTTCGCCCGTTATCGCACCCCACCTTGCCTGGCACAAGGGTTCTTGGCACCCCCCAGCGTCGGTCTCGTTGCGGAAAACCCATCTACAGCCCCTTGCCTTTTTGTGTGGCCCGGTCCCCAAGACAGTTTAAATTTTTCCAACAGGGCCCTGGTTTTTCTGGGCACGGTGATCCCCACCAGAGGACCTTGGGGGAAAAAACCCTTTGCCCATCCCTGGGGTTTTTGGGAAGAGCGTGCGCGACCCTGACAGCCCCCGGGCCCCCCCAGAAAAAATCCCCGGGCCACCCGGGTGAGCTGTCACAGGGTTTTAGGGGCCCTTTTGGCGTGCTTACTATTTCCATTTTTGTCGGTGATCAGATGGACTTTTCCAGCCACAGTTTGCGAAAACGCGCTTAAAATTTTAGTTGAAAGTGGGGGGCCAGGGAAAGGGACGGCTTTTCGGGCCCAAAAAAATTTGCCCGCTCTGCATCTTGTTTTGGGGGAAAGGCAAAGGGCCATGACGGGGCGGAATCCATCTTTTTCCCCACCAGAGGGAAAAGGGAAAAAACTTTTCCAAAGGGGCCAAAAGCCTGGAAATGCCGAATTAGGCTTTTGGTTTTTGGGATGATTTGGGTTAAAGTGTTTCTTCTGCTCCCAAACCGGGAAAGGACAGGGGGGTTGTGTTTTAAGGGGGGGGGCCGGGGGTGGGGGGGTGGGGTGGGGGGGGGGTGGGGTGAAGCAGAGGTGATCCCCCCGATCATGACTCTGAGAGACATTGGCAAATGAGGAAAAGCTTGGGGGGGTTGCGGAAAGGGGAGGCGGAGACCCGAGGGTGTGGGCAGTTTTTTTTTTTGGGGAAAAGGCCGGTGTCGGTCTTTCCCTTTTTTTGGGAAAATGTTGCCTCCATTTCAACTCATGCATTCGCCCGTTTTGACTAGGGCATGTTTTGGGGGTGGTTAAACCAAACCCAAGGTTCTTGCCCCTATTATGCGTTTGCTGCAAAAAGGGGGCATATGGGCATCAGGGTGAATCAGGGTTTTCTCAAAGAAGGCCCAGGGGTTGGGGGGTCCTGGCCTTTTTGGGGGCTATATGCGAGGGGGCGGGGTTTTCGTGGGCCGGGTGGCGGAATAAAATCAGGGGGCATCTGCGGGCCGCCCTTCCCTTTTTTTAGGCGGAAAACCGTACTGACACTAAACCCCTCGTCCCTTTATCCCCGTTTAGTAATGAAGCGCTCGCAAGCAAATTCTGCTGAAAAAAAACCACGTTGGGAAACCCCAAATGTCGTCGTCATTTTCATAAAAACAGGTGACTTTGTCGTCCTGACATTCGCATCCAGGAATTTTCGGGCTTTCAAGGGGAAGGGGGAATCAAAGGGGGTTGCCGAAAAAACCCCGGGGTTTTTGCATTGACCCCCCCCTTTTCCTTCTCCTCCTCTGATGGATCAGTAATGGGCGTCAGACAAAGAAAATCATCCTTTTGGGCCCCTTGATTTTTTAAAATGCCCTTTTGACCCCATCCCCATTTTGTCATCAAAGAGGTCTTCAGTAAAAGGGTTATTCCCGTGGTGGGTACACGAGTTGCATTTGGGGTGTTCAAGTTGGACGGGTGCTGGTGATGCTGATAATGATATTTGTGCCCTGCTGCGGGGATGAGGAAATTTGACTGCTGGAAGAGGGGTTTCATTAACCCCTGAAAGGACAGATTGGCGATGCTTTTCGTTATGAGATTCACAGGGCCCCGACCCAGCGATGACGGGTGGGCGGTCCTGCAATTTACGTTCGCTGGCATGCGTATTGTCCCGCAGCTGGAAAAGGGGCCCTTCTCCCCGTACCTTTACCCCCAGTCCCACCCCCCCCTTTGCTCGCTTACCACCTGAATTTTCCCCCATGTTTCAGAAAAATTTAAAAATTTTAGAAGGGAAAAGGAAGAGGGTTTTTGGGTTTTCTCTTTTAAAAAGACGCAAATCACAGCTATTTTCAAAAACCCTCAAATCAAAACAAACTTTTCTGGGTTAATTCAAATTTACCTGTCCCAAATGTTTCGGATAATAAAAAAGGGATTTTTTGGACCCATTTAATTCACCCGTGGGGACAACCCAAAAATTTCTGAAATTTACATTTAAGTGCAAAGGGGCCTCCCAAAGAAAAAGCTGTAGTGGCCAAATTAAAAAAAAAAAAACGTACTGTAATGTTTTCGGATAATAAAAAGGTTTATTTTTGGGACCAAACAATTTTACCTGTGGTGACTCAAAATTTCTGTTTTCACATTTTAAATGCATGCTGCCTCAATGAAAAAGCTGTAGTGTGCCAAAGTGAAAAAAAAACCCTTAAACTGTAAGTATTCGGATAATAAAAAATATTTTTTGGACCCATCAATTCACCTGTGGTAACTAAAAAAAATTGCTGGATTCAAAAATTTAAAAGCAAGGGGGCTTATCAAAAATCTGGACTGGGAAAAAATGCAAAAAAAACGTATCTGTAATGTATTCAGATAATAAAAAGGTTTTTTTTTGGCACCATCAATTCACCTTTTGGTGAATACAAAAAGGGTGTATTTCCCCATTTAAGTGCAAGGTGCCCCAATGAACAAAGCTGTTGTGCGCAAAAGGGGAAAAAACAGTATCTGTAATGTATTTTGGAAAATAAAAGGTTTTTTTTTGGCAACCCCATCAATTTTACCCGTTTGGGAAAATAACAATTTCTGGAAATTAAAAATTTTAAAAAACAAGGTGTCCTATCAAAAAATTGGACTGGGCCCAAAAATGCAAAAAACATGAAACTGTAATGTATTGGATAATAAAAGGGATTTTTGGCACCTATCAATTCACCCGTGGTGACAAAAAAATTGCTGTATTCACATTTAAGTGCAAGGTGCCTCAATTTAACAAAAACTGTAGTGCGCAAAAAAAATTTAAAAAACAAGTTTTTGTAATGTATTTTGGAAAAAAAAAGGTATATTTTGGCACCCATCAATTTTACCTGTGGTGACTAAAAATTTTCGGGATTTTACAAATTTTAAATGCAAGGTGCCTCAATGAACAAAAACTGTTTGGGCAAAAATGAAAAAACGTATATGTAATGTATTCTGATTTAAAAAAAGGTATTTTGGCACCCATCAATTCACTTTTGGTGGGCTACAAAATTTTCTGTATTTACCCTTTAAGTGTAAGGGGCCTCAATGAACAAAAGCTGTAGTGTGCCAAAGTGAAAAAACAGAAACTGTAATGTTTCGGTAATAAAAAAGGGATTTTTGGCCCCCCTTTTTAATTCACCTGTGGGACTACAAAATTGCTGTATTCACATTTTAAAATGCAAAAGGGGCCTCAAAATGGGGCAAAGCTGTAGTGCGCCCAAAAATGAAAAAAAACCACGTATCTGTTTAATTTTATTTTGGGGAAATTTTAAAAAAAGGGGGAAAATTTTTGGGCTTAATCAACTGTGGGTGACTACAAAAATTTTTGGATTCTTTTTAAAAATGCAAGGGGGGGCTATATAAAACAAAAAACTGGAAGGGGGAAAATTGAAAAAAAACAACCTATCTTTTTTAAAAGTTATTTTTTATTAAAAAAAAGTGGGTTTTGCAAACCTTAAAAAAAAGGAGACCCCGCAAATTAACTAGAAAAGATGTGTATCCTAAAAAAGGGTTTAGGCTTTCCCCTTAAACCAGGAAATTTTTTTCAATAGAAAAATGGTTTAAATTAATTTTAAAGGGTAAAGCAGTGCAATGTCTTTTTCACCCCAAGTTTGGGGAACCCCTTTTTCCATTTTTTTTTTATAGAGGGTTTTCTTGGGGGTTTGGGGCCCCGGGAAAACCCCCCCCAAAACCCCCGGGGGGAAAAGGGGGGGGTGGGGTTCCCTTTTAAAAAATTCCTCTAAACCCAAAAAACATAAAATCTTTTCCCAATCTTGATTTTTTAACCCAAGTTGTAAGGGTTAAGCTAACGTAGAGCTTTCTATGTGAAGAAAAAGGGAAAAATTTCCCCTGAAGGGTGTTTGGGGCAGAGGGAAGAGCCCCACGTCCTCCTGTATGAGGGCGCTGAGAGGACCTGATTTTTTAAAGAAAGGAAGGGCTGTTTTGGGAAAAAGAGGGCATGTGATTTTTCCCCGCCAAACGCAAACCCTTCCCCCTCCCCGTCATAACGTCGCACACAAAATCTTTACCCGCTTTATTCTGTAAGCTGATTTGCTGGCCCCCAAAATGAAAAGGAAGTTTCCGAAAATGGGGCGGAAACTTAATAGGTGATGCAAAAGGGTTTTTAAAACCCAGTTTTTCGCAGGGTCTAAAAAAATTTTGATCAAACATAAAAACTGTGCCCATTTCAAAATTTGTCGTAATAATCGCTCCAAAAATACTCCCCCCTATTTAATTTTTCACCCAAATAGATAAACATTTTGAGGTCCACAAAAAAACTTTTTTTCATAAAATGGGAAATTAAAAATACCAGAAAATTTGCACTGAATCTGAAAAAATGTAGAAGATTGAGAGTCCCCCAATTTAAGGATATTTCTAATATATGATGAAATTTTTATCCATTTACGTTCCCTTTTGATCTGCTTTAGTATTGTCCCTTGAAAAAACCCAAAGGGTTTATGCTGCTCAAGTTTGGGACAAAGGGTGAAGTGTGTGAATGGGACTGCTACAGTTTTCTGTCCTTTATTGGGGGCAAAAAAAACTGTTTGGGGCCCCTTTTCCGAAAAAAATTTTTAAAAAAAGGTTTTCACCCAAAAAATGGAGCATGTCCAACACCCTCGGACAGTTTTGTATGTTTCCAATACTTTTTTTTGGTCAAATTTTCATGCCCCATTTTTAAGGGACTAAAACAAAATTTAAGAATATTGTTCTTGACCGAAAAGTGGTGAAAAAATTTTTTCCTACTAAACCAAGCCAAAATTTTTCCCAAATTTTGGGTAGGAACAAATTTTTGGCGCATGTTTTGTTGAATGTTTTTGTTACACAGTGGGACACATTAATAACGTTCTGTGAGACACTTTCATATGAATACTCACCTTTAACCATTCGGGAAATACCAAATGGTTTGGTTAGGGCAAGGGGGTTTTCAAATTTCCCTGTGCACCAAAGTTTGTTCCCGCCCAAAGGGTCCCCAGACAATGCACCTTTAAATTTTCTATTTTAGACAACTAAGAACTTTCGAAACCCCGTGCAAGAACTTATACAGAACTTAAACACAATTGATGGTTTTTTTCAAGAAGAACAAATATCAGCAATATTGGAAGGTCTAGTACTAATTAGGGCAAAAAAATGAATACAAAAAAAAAAATAATAATAATAATATTTAAAAATAATTAAAAAGAAAAATTTAAATTTTCACAAAAATACAATGCTTAATTTTAAAAATTACAAATTTTTCCCTTCGATATTATTCTTAACCTGGCTGGAAACACATGACCATCTAATATGTATGGGGTAGTCCCAGCTGTTCTCTGAATTGAATGTTTGAAAAAGAAAGGGTTTAAAAAGGGTTTGGGGTTTTTAACTTTTCTGATTTTCTTTTTTTC
>JAODAL010055531.1:0-23889 GCA_025379985.1 Phyllomedusa bahiana
TGGGAAAGGGGAGGCGGACGAGAGCATGGTAGACCTCCATTTCCGAGATGTCAGCCTCCAAAGCCAAATTGGTTTCGGGTGATAAGCCGGCAGCGTTACACTGTTGAGAAGTGACCAAGTGCCTGCGGATTTCGAAAGGGGAACTCTTTTTAAAAATCTGTAAGAAATTGGGCAAATATGTCTGAAAAATTTTTGGTCCCCCAATTTTTGGTCTGTGTTGCTGGGTCCTGTAAAGTCAGGATGTGGGATTTTACCTGGTCTGGTTTTCCTGCCTTCGCAAGCAAGGATCCTATCCTGTTGCCCCACTTGAAATATTTGTTCCGTTGGCCCCATGCCCCTTTCTGGGGCCTTGCAAAAAATTTCCAAAAAAATTTTTTTCAGATATTTGCCCCTTTTTTCCTGGGTTTTGGGGGGGCTTAATTTGGATGTGAAAAGGGCCGCGTTGAGGGTGGAGAATTTTTTGTGTTTTTTCCCTTTTTTTAAATTTAGCTAGGAGATTATATGGCCTCTCATAACAGCTTTTGAAGTTGACCAATGGATGCCAATGTCTTTTACGTGCTCTATTTTAAACATTGGAAGTTAACCATGGGTTGGAAACCAAAATTTTTTAAATCCTCCGATTGGACCAAATATGACGGAATGGTTCGACTTGATAGATCGAATGTTACGTGATTGAAAATCAATATATTTTCTATTGTGGCTCTGTGGACAGAGTGAAAACTGTGCGTTGGGGTTAGGAAAAGTAAATTTTTGGGGTTGGCTCTTTGGCCCCGCAGAGTAGATGGTTGTAATCCCTTTAAAAAGGGGGTTTAAAGGGGGGGGCCCCAAAGGGTTTTCTAGAGAGAAGTGATTAAAAGGGATAGGCCCAAAGAGGCCGCTAAAGGCCCTTGTTGTCGGGTTGATCTTCTAAATCGGGTTTTCAGGGTCATGTTGAAATTCCCTCCTATAACAAGTGTGTGTGTAACTGTTTACCCAGTAAGAAGTTGAAGATGGAGGAATAAAAATCGACATTGGGATGATTTGGAGCATAAATGTTTAAAAGGGAATATCGGGCGCCTCCTAAAATGACGTAGGTAAAGGAATCAACCTGAGGGGTCCGCGTGTGAGTCATGAACTTTGGGTAAGGGAAAGGTTTCTATGGATAAATTTTCCACCCACGGGATTTGGAGGAGTAGGAAGCAGTGTGGCAGCTACCCAACCAGGAGGCCCTCAAAAAATCCCCGGTCTTCCGTCCCCAATTGTTTCCCGGGGGAAAAAGTTTTTGGGTGTTCAACCCCCCACACATTCCTTTGGACGAAACAGAGAGTGGGGTTTGAGTTGGTGTGGGCGTCAAGGGGAAATTTGTACTATCCTTTTCCCGGATGGGCATGGAAATGAGTGCCGTGTTGGAAATCTGAAGGAGGGCCCCCCTTCCCCACGAGCAAGGGCTCCCTCGATGGGGGACCTTGGGCGCCAGAGTCCCCAACTGAGGGGCAGTAATTCCCGGGGGCGGGGGAACCAAAAAGGATAGAAAGAACAAAGACCCATAAATGAGCCCAATTTGCTAACCAACATAGTATCATTTATGGGTGGGCCGTATTACCCAACAAGGTCGGGGAGATCATTTTAAACCCGGTTCTGTGGAAACAAGTTTTGGGGGGCTCATCTGAATTTTCAAAGATGGTCTCCCCGTTGGGTGGTGACCCCAAACCCGAGTCGGTAAGGGGAGCGGAAACGGGACTTTGCGTTCGTATTGTAGCGCAAGGGGGGTAAATTGCCTTATTTTTGGGAGTTACTGCCTCCAAAAAGCCCCGGGAAGATGGTTGGCTTTCCCCCGTTTTAGGGTTAGAGATGTTGTTGCGTAGGCTTTTAACATCGCTTCCTTTTACTCCCCTTGGCGTATCCGCTATGACTTGCCGTGCTTGCCATCTCTCTCCCCCGAGGGGGGCCTAAGCGTTGGGCCCCTTTTGGTGTATAAGGGATCAGGTTGGTAGGGCAATTTAAAAACCCATGAAGAATTTTTTCCGGGATTCCAACAAAAACCAAATTTTTGCGACTTGCGATTTTTTAAATCTTCCCAAATTTTTTTGCGAAGAAAGATGTTGCATTTTGTTCTAGAGATTCGTGTTCCCCCTGAGGAGACAAAATTCGCAGGGGGCAACTCAATTTCGAGACGCATTTTCTGATGTTGGCGGTTATCGCTGAGTGCCTGGGTTTTTTTGGTGTCTGAATCATATATTTCTTTTTTTTTGAATATGGGGTTTTATAAGACGGAAACCCCCCGCCCACAGAAACCCCTTGGTCATTTTTGATGACTGAGAAGGCCGCTGGGATTAGGGGGGAGATAGATTAGGTGGTGTGGTCGTGATGCTGAGAAGGATTGTATCCCCCGTTTGGGTTTAGGAGGTTAATTTTTAATTTTTTTGTCCCCTTTTGGACTGTCCTCGGGCATGACGAGGGGAGGGGGTGGGGCTTGAGAGGGCTTTTTTTGGCGCTGTTTTAGCGGGGCGTAGGAGTTATGTAAAAAGGTATCCATTATGAGGAGGGGAGAGGAGAGGGAGAGATGGCGCCGCCTTTTGTTTAAAAATAGGCACCCCTGATATCTTTTCTCTCCATGTAAGGAGGGGAAATAAGCTGGTGACTTTAAGAGCTATAAAATTGAATTCCGGGGTTTTGGGCTTTTTTGGAGTACAGATGTAAGGATGACAGAGCTAGTAGGTATGAGCGCAATGAATGAACCGCCCAGTAGATGGCACTTCTATGCCTGAGTTGTAGTAGTGCAACCTAAAAAGTAGTGGTAAGCGGTGATATATGCAGGCGTCCACCAGGTGGTCCTGCGGTGCTGCAGGTGACGAACTAGTTGTTGTAAAATGGTGATTTATGCGGGCTATGGCAGGTGAAGGGAGAAAGAGTGTCTGCACGGGTGTGCCTAATGAAAACTTTTGATCAGCAAAACCTTTGAATCTTAGCAGAAGAGATAGTGGTAGTGATCCGGCGGATGAATCCTTTTTAATGATGGCAATGTGGTGATATGGCGTTTGCAGAGTGTTGCAGAGCAGGTTGCAGTGGAGAGACTGGGGTGGTTAAGGTGGAGGCTTTTCTCACCACGGCCGCAGTCAGGAGGTGAAGAGAGGACAAAACACCAGTGCCCTATGGGGTACTCCCCGGATTTAGGGGCCCGTGGGGGGCCGAGGGGCCCTGTGAAGGTTTCCCTCACTTCAGTAAAAGAGTGGGAAAGCGGAGATACAGCAGCCTCAGTAGGATTGCCATAAAAATGGCCCCTTTCCTCCCAACAATTTTTGGGAGGGAGGGGGGGGGGCAGATCTGTTGTGCTCATCGGCAGACCCTCACCTTCTGTTGTGGGCTGGTGCAAGGTGGTGCTGTGTCCAGGTGATGGCGGCGGGCGATCTCTTGGCTTGTGCTCTGCTGCGCTGATGACTTGCCGCAGGTGAGAGCGAGGGGGGCACAAAGTGCAGCTGCGGGTTCCCCCGAGCCGAGATCAGCTCCTCTTGGCGGCTGTTAAGCCCGGGAAAGGGGCCCGGGGCTGTCTTTCCTGGGGGTCACAGAAAGCCCCCGGGCCCCGGGGGATTGGGCGAGCACTCCGTGTGGCTGAAGAGTGGTCCTGGGTCTGGAGCTGTCCAGCAGGGTGGATTAAGCCAGGTGGGTAACTCTAGTCCAGAGAAAGTCGCCGGGGAAAACGGACCATGTAAAAACCGGGGCCCCCATTAGTATCCTGGGGCCCCGGAAGTCAATAAATAACATTTTAATGGAATCTACACCTTTAAATGTATTGTAGTATGCCTAGACAATTTCCCTATATAGCCCCTTTTACCTAAATCTGTTGATTTACAAGCAGAAATTTTTATGTTCTCAGTCAGCTAAGGGGCCTATATGCCGTGAATAGAGGCGGGACATCAGTGATGGCCATGTGCGCCTGTCTTCATTACCAATATGAACTTTGCTTGTACCGTCATAGACGTGTTAGTGCTGTGAAAACATCTGCAGGGAAATTACTGTCCCATATTACCCAAATGATTGTTCTCACTTGAAAAAGGTAATAGAGGTATGTTTAGGTCTAACATTTGCTAGCAGAAAAACAGTAGTACTTGAAAGTTTGGGAATGCTTCAGATGTTTCTATATTTTTTCATAAATGAGCTAAAACTGCATCAGATTTTCATAAAAGTGCTAAAAATAGATAGAACCAAATCAATCAGATGAATCTAAAACATAAGACTTGGTCATTTATCTATTAAAAGCGTGTTCTCATGATGTTATTTCACAGAGCCTGCACTTCACAGGCAGCTTCAGGCTTCCACTTCGAATTCAAGCTGTGGGTTGTTCTACAGCAGTGACTGACATTTCAGCTCGCTATCCTTGCTAACTGTTTTAGGTCATAGTCCCAAGGTTGTATAACTGGTAGTGCACAAGTCTACAAGCTTTACTGTTAAAGGGGTTTTGCCTCTCTTCGGCTGGTGAGCTGGTCACGCTTGAGCAGTCTCTCTTCATTCTATTCTATGGAATTTCCGAGTACAGCCGAGTACAGAACTCCCATAGAGCAGAATGGAGAGTCGTGCGCAAGTGCGACAGATTCTCCAGTCTGCACGGAGGGATCCGGGGGCCCTTTCCCGAGATAGGTGCGAATCCCAGAGTTGGGACCCGCACCAATCAGACAATGATGGCGTATCCTAACGATATGTCATCATTCTCCATGGTGGCAAAACCCCTTTAAAGTTGGTCGGTAACATAGATAAACAAGCTCCTGTGCTGGTGATAACACTCAGCAGGATGTCATCATGGTTGGACAGGGCAGCAATGAGAGCAGAGAGAGATGGCTATGGCCGGTAACCTAATGATGCTTGTATAACCAAGCAGGAGCGATTCTCTCCAATATCTCCTAAACACAGCAAAATCAGAACAGCAATGTATTTAGTAATACGGTAGTCTTTATTTACCTTTGCCTACATGTTTGAAGCTAATCATGTAGGGAGAGTACTCCTTTAAAGAAAATGATCCAATATCACATATCCGTAAATTGCAAAAGTAGCATTAACAGATAATTTGAGGGTGAAATTTAAGGCAGGCATTTTCATTCAATGGAATGAAAATCATATGTCAGTAGGCTATCTGATTTATTGAAATCACTAAACAACCAAGTGTAATGTTTTCGACTCGATTTGGTTCTCTTTACCTACTGGTGTGAAAATATTTATACAGAAAATATAGAAAATTCTGAAGGATTCACAAACTTTTGAGCACCACTGTATATTGCTGATAATTCCCAACCCAGTTTTAAACCTAAGTTTACCATCACAGTCATTTAAGATAAAATGTCAGCGATGAATAGCTTATACTGTCGCCCGTGACCTCCCGTTCTTTACATTATATAATATAATAGTTTTATACTAAGATATATAATATAATGGTATTTTGACTACCATTTCCTTCTAGTGGTAGTTTGTGGTAATGCACAAACTCCCATGAAAATAAAATAATCCACGGTATTCCATCCATACTCTTTATTCACATAGATAGTTACAAACAGGACAGTGTAAAAGATTGTGTTGTAAACGCTACGCTAACGCGTTTCTGATCACTCTGGGTCCCTTGATCACAGCTGTCATCAAGGACCGAAGTGGTCGGAAACGACTTAGAAATTTAGTAGTCATTTTTCACATTTTCAAGAAAATTTTGGCTTTGATGGGCCTGCATGTTAGATACCCCCATAAATGACTTCATCTAAGAAACTAGACCCCCTAAAGTATTTACAACAGTGTTTAGGAAGTTTGTTAACCCTTTAGGTATTTCACAGAAATTAAAGCAAAGTGGAGGTGAAATTTCAAATTTTTTTGCAGATTTTCAATATTTATCCATTATTCACTGGAATACGGTAAATGTGACGAGGAAAATGCAACTAAATATAAATTACCTCAGGTCTGCCGTTTTTAAAGATATCCCATATGTGGCCCTATTGCATTATTTGGCTCAACCACAAACCTCAGAATAGGAGGAGCACCTACTGGACTCTGGGGTCTCATTCTTAGTACGATTTTATTTATTTATGTGGGTGTAAACTGCTGTTTGGGAATATGGAAGGGCGTACAAGGAAGAGTGTGTTATTTGACTTTTGGAATGCAGATTTTGGTGGGTGCTAGGTCCCCAAAGTACCAGAACAGACGAGAGACCTTCCAGAAATCACCATATATTTGAATAAAATCCCTCAGGAAACTGATCTCATGGTGTACTGTGAATTTTGGGCCCACAGGTGTTTCACAGTGAAAATGGAGGAGGAGGGGGGTGGGGGGGAAGCAGTTCCCCATTCTTTTTTGGGTGTCTTTTTTTACAGCATTCGCAGTGCAGTATAAATAACATAACTTTACTATGCCGGTCGGTACAATTACAACTATATCAATATCATAAAGTTCTTTTTATATTTTACTACTTTTACACAATAGAAATGCATTTGTAAAAAATTGCCTTTTTATATTGTCATATTCTGAGAGCCATAACTTTTTTGTTTATTGAGCTATACAAGGACTTGTTTTCTGTGGAATGAGTTGACATTTCTATTGGCACCATTTTGGGGGGACACATTTTTAATCCATTTACTGGGAGGCAGAATGTAGAAAATACAGCAATCCTGGTAGTGTTTGTTCTTTTTTTTCTTTTACAGCACTCACCGTGTGGTATAAATGACATGTTATTTTTTTTCTCGATTACACTAATACTCAGTTTATATTCTTTTTTTAATGTTGTAGCACTAAAAAAAAGTTTTTATTATATAAAACAATGTTTATGCATCGCTATCTTCTCCCATTACTTTTTTTTTTTCACATATGGAGCTATATAAGTGCTTTTGCAGGACAAACTGATATTTTCATTAGTACCACTTTTACTTTTGATTACTTTTGATTCAGCAAGATGAGCAAAAATTGCAGTTCTGTCATTGTTTTTTTTTTTTTTATTACGCCATTCATTGTGCGGGTTAAATAACATGCCATATTTATATACTAGGTCATTACGCATGCGGGGGTACCTGTGTACTTTTTTTTATTTTTGATCTTTTTTGAGGCAATTGACATTTTTATTCGGGAAAGGACGGTGTTTTACTTTGTGTCTGTTTGTGTCCTTTTTCACTTTTTATTTATTTAAAAAAAAACTTTTTTACTTTTATTTGACTTGTCCCCGTAGGCTGTCTCGGTGGACTGTGCACGGTCCGTGGTCGTGCTCAGCACTCTGTTAAGGTATGTTCACACGGCGTTTCTGGATCCGATTTTGTATCTGAAAATCACATCCAACACGCAGGTGTGTTTGGATGCATTTTGGCTGCAGAAGGATTGCACCCTATACTTTTAAATAGGGCTTCTGCTGCATCTTTCACAAGTAAACACGTATCGGCGATCACTCGTCTGAATGCTGATGCGTGTTTTACATTGCAAGCAATGTAAAATCACACTGCTAATTGTTAGATGCATGTTTGGGTCCATTTAGGGTCTGATAGTCGGATCCAAATACGTATCTAGGCCTTACTGTGGGCTCAGGTGAAAACTAAGGGTCTCCTTAGACTCCGCTCCCCAAAGTGGGCTACTTATGCTCCCAACGGTGACCCAGCAAATCCACCTCCTGTCTCCGGAGAGTGTGATCTTGTCAATAGATCGATGAGTGGAGCTGAGCTCAGAGATATATAGGGTTATAAGATCTATAGGGTTGTAAGTTAGAGGATAGAAACTAAGCTCTGAGCTAACATTCTCAGAGGATTAATGGGACAGTAGTAAAGTAGACAGATAAAGGAGAAAACCGTCTGTGAGGTGTGACAAGGCACAAGGCCTGGTGATCAAGAGGCAATAGGTGTCACCGTGGTTCAGCGCCTCAGTGAAGTAAGCTGGGTAATATAGATCTGTAACCTTAGGTTGCAGACATGTTGTTTATTTTAGCATAACCACTTACAAGCAGTGGTACTCTGCCAGGAAATCAGGTGTGTTGAGTGTGGTGTGTCACTCCAAGCCTGGAGTTTTAACCCCTTAAGGACCCAGCCTGTTTTTGCCTTCCTGACCCAGCCCTATTTTTGAAATCTGACATGTGTCCATTTATGTGAGAATAACTTTTTGACACTTTTAACTATACCTGTGATTCAGAGACTGTTTTCTTTTGACACATTGTGCTTAAAGTTAGTAAGAACTTTTATCCATACAATCCTTGTTTTTTTGTGAAAAATATCAAAATTTCATGAAAATTTGGAAAAAATTGCGATTTTGAAAGTTGTCAAAAATTTCTTCTGCGGTGCAATGTACAGAGAATTTATTCACCACAAAATAGTTTATAACTAGCATCTACCATATGTCCACTATAGGTTGACATCATTGTTTAATTTTTTTTTTTTTTTTTTACGACATTAGAGGGCTTAGAAATTTAGTAGTAATTTCTCACAATTTTCAGAAATTTGCTATATACCATTTTTAGGGACACTCAGTTCTGAACGTGGCTTGCGGGGCCTGCATGTTAGATACCCCCATAAGAACGCCACTGAGAAACTAAACTAGACCCCCTTAACGTATTTACAACACTATTTAGGAAGTTTGATAACCCTCTAGATATTTCACAGAAATTAAAGCAAAGTGGAGGTGAAATTTCAATATTTCACAATTTTTTTGCAGTATTTTCCAATATTTTATCCATTGATTCACTGAATACGGAAAATGTGACTAGGTAAATGCAACTTACTCACAATTCCCCCTGGTCTTCCGTTTTTAGAGAATCCCATAGTGGCCTAGTGCATTATTTGCTCAACCTAAGTCCCAAGAATAGTGAGAGCACCTACTAAATCTGGGTCTCATTTTCAATTCATTTTATTTAGGCGCCATTTCAGGTTTGGGACCCCCTAAGGTGCTAAAACTTAATAAACACACCCCAAAAAAGACACATATTGGAAACACAACCCCTTAAGGAATATATCCGGGGGTGCATTGAGTATATAGACCCCACACGTGATTCACAAATTTTTTTTAGCATAAGCTGTGAAAAGTAAAAAAATGTTATTTTTTCCAATAATCTGCAATTTTAGCTTAAAATGTTTTCACATATACAAGAACCTGGAAAAACAGAACCCCAAAACTTTGTTAAGCAATTTCTTCCAAGTTTGGCAATACCCTACATGTGGTGTGTAAACTGCTATGGGCGCACTGGCAGGGCGTATAAAGAGGGACGCCTATTTGCTTTGGAACGCAGATTTGTGGGCCATGGTCGCATTTGCAAAGCCCCCAAAGTTAGCAAACAGGCAAAACCTTCCAGAAGTCGCCCCCCATTTTGGATTCAACACCCATCATGGATCTCATCTAGGGGTGACTGTGATTTTGATCACAGTGTTCCATAGTAATTTTTTAGCATTGGGCAATGAAATTGGGGGAAAACGCAGTCAGTCCATGTTTTTGAGTTTCAATTTACATGCATTCGCCATGCAGTGTAACATGATGTGATAACTCTTAACTATGTGGGTCGTACCACTTACATTGATATAGAATTTTATATAGTTTTCTACTGTTTTTATTATTACATTTACACAGTAGAAATGTCTATAAAAAATTGCGTTTTTTATGTTGTTCCCTATTCTGACAGCCATAACTTTTTTATTATTTGCTGTGAGCAGACTGGTATGGGCTGTTTTTTTGCGGATGAGTTAAGTTTTTATTGGTACCTCACTATTATGGTGCATAAGATGCATTTCACTTTTATTAAGGTTTTTGTGAGATGTTTTGAACAAATACAGCAATCTTGGTAGTGTTTTTTATTTTATTTTATAAGCGGTCACTGTACGGTATATATGACATGTAGCTTTACTCAGCTCAATACATTACACTGATACCCAATTTGAATATTTTTTTTATGTTTTACTGCTTTTTATACAATAAAAACACTTTTATTCAACAAAAAATACTTTTTTGCATCTCCATAGTTTGAGAGCCATAACTTTAAATTTATCTGTGCTTGAGCTGTGTAGGACCTTGTTTTTTGCGAGAGGAGTTTGAACGTTTATTAGTATCATTTTTGGGGGACAAGACATTTTGAATTGCTTTTATATCCATTTTTTGAGGCCATGGTGAAGAAAATACGCAATCCTAGTAGTGTTTTTTATTTTATTTTAAGAGGGCTCCACCGTGCAGTATCCGTTAAGTATAGCTTTACTCTTTGGTCGCTAACGATTATGGCGATACCCCAATTTATAGAAGTTTTTTTATGTTGAAGCACTTTAAAAAAAAAGAAAATGTTTTTATGTGTGTAAAACAATATTTATGCATCGCTATCTTCTGAAGCTATACATTTTTTTATTTTCCGTATACATGAGCTGAATAAGAACTTTTTTTTGCGGGATGAATGAACGTTTTTATTGGTACAAACTATGAGTTTAAAGGAGTTTTTGATCGCGTCTTTTATTCCATTTTATGTGCTTGCTGCGGATGAACAATAATCTTAATTCTGTGATTGTTTTTTTTTTATATTTTATTTACGGCGTTCACCGAACGGTGTTAATTAACATACAGATTTATAGGCAGTCGCTACGCATGCGGCTATACAGACCAAAATGGGTACTTTATTTGTAATTTTGATCTTTTTTGGTGCGATTGCGTTTGTAAGTGGGAAAAGGCGGTGTAACTATTTTTTATTTAAATTTTTTTTATTTTTTCGTGTTTGTGTTTACTTGTTTTTCACTATTTTTTACTTTTTTTGCACTTTTGCAACATTTTTTATTTTATCTTTTCCTATAAATTTAAAATAATAAGGGATTTGAATGAGAGATCTTTAGATCTCTCACCAATATGGAATCCATGCATGAGCTTGTTGCTATGACTGTTCCCTATGACAACCTGTCCAGTCACAAAGTCCGGTCAAGCCCACAGTGCTACGGCCCGGACAGCGTCGTGACGTCATAGACAAACCCGAAGGCATTCTCTGCCTTCCGTGGAGTCCCCCCTGTAAGAGCGTTAGCCCCGCACGGATCGCCGATCCCGTGCGCTGCTGCCGCCGACAGAGACTCAGGAGGACGAACTCCCTCCAGCGGTCTCACTTATAAATTGCCGACCCGATGGTCTCGATAATTACGGTGTTAATCCCCCCCCCCTCCCTCGGCACTATCTGGACGGGCCGATGGTGGGTATGTCAGCTGTAATAACAGCAGTCACCCCGCCCGATACGCGCGAACTCTGCTCTGCCCTTAGAGTTTCGTGCGATCCTCAGGACGTATCCATACTCCCAGGTGCGTTAACCCCCACCACGACCTAGACGTTATGGATACGCCCAAGGTCGTTAAGGGGTTAAAGGAAAGGACTGCTGTGTTGATCTATGACAGAGAAGATGGACAAAACCATCCTATGCACTGTGAAAGACTGTTATGGTGAGCACAACCAGTTTATGTTAACTGTCTTGGAACCTGACGCAAGGTTACCTTTATGTTTTTTGTTTGCACCCTGCTGAAGAAAAGCCATTTGTGTTATGTGTGGACTTGTTTAATTTAAAAAAAAGCCCTTTAATTTGAACTTTGGCCGTGTGATTCCTGTGACGGAGCTGAACCCCCCCACCCCCTCCCCCCACACACACAGAGGTAGAAAGTTAATCAGGGAATCGAGATAAGAGAATCATGGGCAATATAAGACACTTCAAACACTCAGCCACTACATAGCCATAAACACAAAAATATGTAGGGTGACATGTCCCAATACAAATGCACCATAGTTTTGGTATAATTTGTGCCATAAAAACTTTTGACGTCATATTCTCTATATAAATGAACTGTAATATACCAAAACTAAGCACATTATACGCCGGGCACGATACATTGTAATTTGCCTAAAAAGGCACATTAAATATAGTAGAAATGATACGTTATGCGCCTCCATAACGCAATGCGCCTATCGAGGCGCCTTACATACACTGGCAATGATACGTTATGCGCCTCGATTGTGCAATGCGCCTTGTTAGGCACATTAAGTTTACTATGCAAAGTATACCAGACACCAGATTTTTGAAAAGATCTTACTTTCAGGCGCACTTTACACTGATTAAATGCGCCTAGAAGCTGCTGTGGCAATGCCAATTTTTGGACATGTCGCCCATAGTGTGTAATAAATTCTGCACATGAAAAAAAATTATGAAATACATCCTTTAACTGGAGTGGATCCAGGTGAAAAAACACAATCATTGTGTCTCATGAAGTTCTGGGGAAGGACCAAACAAGATAATGTGCAGGCACAGACAGCCTAGCACAAGGATTGTGTTTAACCTTATACTGGAATGTGCATCTCCTTTTGTGGTGTCAACTGCCTGTTGATTTCTAGTTGTCTGTTAAGATACTTAAATTGATTATTCTTGATGTCCCATTTCAAGCTAACCTATACTCAAACGGGAAAGTAGTAGAGTAGACAGAAATTGTTTGTAGTCTGGTACTATGGAGGCACATAAGTCTGCATAGGGCCTCTCTACAGAAAACTGTTATTTATAGTACTTAAAATGTTGTCTTTTTTCATTTTAGGTGCATTGGAGTAATAAAAAAAATTGTACATTAAATTTAACTTATTTTTTATCCTGATTTTTTCTGATTAGTTTTTCATAGTGTTTTTGGTAGTTGCTTTAATTAGTAAAGCCTCTTAAAATTAAATATATATATAGCATATATATGGATGTATTCTAGAATAGTGGTCACTTATGCCTTTATATGATTTGTTTTTAGGGAAACCATACAGGCACCTCTGCGTTCTACTTTGACTTTCCGTTTGTGTCACCGGTTCTCAGAAGATGGCATGGACTCATTCAGCAAACATTTTGAGAGTATTATGGAATCACATAGAGCCAAGGGTACATCTTACTCTAGTCTTGATTCTATCGACATTCTTTCCTCCTCTATACAAAATCAAAACAGCTTCTTCACCTTTGATCTTCCAACACTGACCTCAGAAACCCAGAAGCAGATCCGCAAGAATGCTCAGCTTATTGAAGACAATTTTGCACCTTTAGCTCACCTGGAGCAGGACTCTGGGACGAGTTCTACTACTGAATCAGCCTGGAGTGAGAAAGAGGATGAAACGATAAATGCTACAAAGGTTGCCCTTAATGAGCTGCGCAGTCCATCTCCGTCTGAGAACAGCCTAATCATTGCTGATGCCATTGTACACAGGTATGTCAACAAAAATCACTACATCATTTTTAGAACAATCATGTCTTCAAGTAACCTGCCAGGAAAGTCTGAGCTAATAGGTACTTCTCTGTTTCATGTGTACAGAGCCGTAAAGGGGCTGTATTAGAGGTCAATGAGACCACTACTGTGGTGAGATACCCCATCAGACTTTGTATGTGTGGTGACATTCACTTCTAGATGCATCTCAATACCTTTGTATATAAAGAGTTCGGCCTAGTTTCCACAGGTTCAAATATTTATGTTCTGGGCTCTAGTTTATAGAAAGGTTGTACTGGAGTTAGAGGAAGTACAAAGATGAGCAGCTAAACTTAAAAGGGGAATGGCTCATCTTAGTTATGAGGAGAGGTTAAAAGAATTAAACTTAGTTATTACTTTGTGTGGAACAATACACATATATTTGAACATTAGACAATTGGTATTGTATATAAGATCAATATTCACAGCTCTTCTAATTGCACTGACATGAGAACAGGAGATCTTATGTATGAGCTCTGAAGCTCTCTGTTTAAAGTAAACAAAATTAATTAGGGGATGTTCTCACAGCGTGTTTGCTCCGTGTGAACATACGCTTTTGGATGCGTGTTTGGGTCCGTCTAGACGGATCCAAACATGCATCTAACAATGAGCAGTGTGTTTTACATTGCTCGCAATTAGTGTTGAGTGATTTTTATCGACAAAGTTTAAATCGGCAAGGTTTTTATGGTGATCGAAATTTCCAGAACCTGCATAATTAAGGTTTAAAATCAGAGCATCATCTATTAATATCGCGCCTGTTTCGCGCTTCCTGTAATTGGCGGCCAGCAAATCAGATTACAGAATAGAGCAGGTGAGATTGTTTGTGCGACGTCATGACTGGGATATGTAATGGTTGCGATTGTCTGGAAAAATCACATGACTCTTTAAAACATAGAACAGCGTTTTCCTGTTACAGCCCTCAGTTTCCCTCAGCGTTCTCATAGGGATAGGACCTAGCGCTCTGGTCCTGGGCCAACAGCTCAGCGAAATTAGTCTATTTTCAGCCACAGAGAAACCTCTAACTATAGCTGTTGATCCTTCCAATTTAGTTAGATTAGAGATTTTGAAGATTTTTATGTATTAGCTAAGAATTTTAAAGCAGCATCTACCGCAGTAAATTCACGGCGGTGGGAGCGGTGGGGGGGACGTGGGCGAAACAGACAAAGAGCTCTTCTAGTAAAGAAACAACTGGATTAAATTCACCAAGAGACTTAGTGTAGAACATTTGTAGTGGAATATCTTTAATTAACAGTTTGCTATTGAAATATTTTCCTGATATTGGCAAGCCTGAACTTATTATGGATAAACATAAATTCCTAGTAACAGCAGGTCTCTTTAGTTAGCTGCAAAACTCCACACTTTTATTAATCAGTATGTATAATACAATTATATCAGATAGTGTTCATTTTACAACTTTTTACCCATTAGCAACCTAGAATGTTGTACTATATCCACCTTGCATTTTTTAAATTACAATCCACAATCTTGTAGTCCAGCACAGGTTTATGTTGCCAAAAATACCATGTTATCGTACAAAACATCACAGATACTTGTTTTTGAACTTTTGCTCACCCAGCATTTTGTACATTGGACGCAGCATCCACGAAAATCTTAAAACAGCAGCTTCTTATTCACCCACAGGAAATGAAAAATTGCAAAAAATACCGTTTATTCTACCAAAACATAACAGTTTACTTGTTTTTTTGACTTTTGCGCACCCAGCATGTTCATTGACGTACAGCATCTACTTAAATCTATAAAACAGCAATTCTATATTCAACCACAGGATGAATTGAAAGAGCAAAAAATACCGTTTTATTATATCAAAACATAAACAGATAAAAAATAAAAACCCCCGTTTTTTAGGATTTTTTTGACTTTTGCGCACCCAGCTTTGTTCATTGACGCAGCTTTCACGTAAATTCTTAAAACAGCAATTCTAACAGTCACCCATCAGGTAATTTTGAAAGGTCTAAAAATACGTTTAATTACGAAAAACATAACAGATACAACATAACAGACTCCTTTTCCCGGAACTTTTTAATCTGGGGTCAGACAGGTTTAATGGTCATAATACTGTGTTACTGCGGTCCAGGACAGGTATAGGTCCAATGTCCGAGATGAAACTAAAATGGTTGTTGAAAGACTCCTTTTTTGTGCGGCACTTTTTAAATCTGGGGGTCCATGCAGGTTTTGGGCACATGCCTGCTTCCAGGACAGGGATATACAATGTCCAGTTCAAGTAACATGATGGTTCAAATCATACTGCCTTCTGCACTTTTTATTGTAGGAGATGCAGTTTTAAGGGTTCAGCATAGGTACAAGACAGGGAAAGAGGAATGGTCTGTGATTTTTTTCTGTAGACTTTTATAACCAAATTGTGTTTGGCCTAAGATGTAGCAACTATCGCATTGACTGTTTGAGGATGTTAATTTCAGCTTCTATCACCAGCCTTGTTTGGTGTAAAATGAAGGATGTTTTGCTCTCTCCATAGACTTTAATGGTATTCGCTCATAATCGATGCGCACCTATCGAAAAACTTTATCGATAGCGGACGACTATCGACTATCGCTCGATCTCGATAGCCAACGCAATCTCTCAACACTACTCGCAATCAGTGTTCACATGAGTGATCGCCGATGCGTGTTTACAGTACGTCTGTCGGATCCGTCTTTTGCATCCATTCCAAGAATTGACATGTCAATTATATGTCCTGAAAGAACACGCATGAGCCCTATAATAAAGTGTAGGGGTGCGATCCTGCTGCATCCAACACGGATCCAAACACGCAGCTGCGTGTTGGATACGTGTTGGATCCGATCTACGCTATGTTTTTGGAATGCGATTTTCGGCTCCAACATGGACCCGAAGTCGTATCCACAAACGCTGTGTGGACATACCCTTAGTGTTGTTTGTTAGGGATAATTCACTCTGTTACTCCCTGTTCTCAGATAAGACAAAGAGCAGAGAGAGAAGGGTAGATGGTCGGTAACCTAGAGAAACCTGTGTGCACTTAGAGCATATACCATCTCTCATTATCTCCTAGTATCAAAATAAAGAAAGCAATTTATTTGAAAAAAGTCTTTTTTTTTTTTTTTTTTTTAACATTCCCTGCATGTTGAAAGCTAATCCGTGTAGCATGTTTAGCTTCTCTGTAAGTAGCTTAGACATTACAAAGAGTTGTGTAGGACGGCTACTCTTCAGTATACAAAGCTACAAGTGCTCTTCTGAATGAAGACAATTGCTTATCTGTTAACAAAAGTTAATAAAAAATTAATAATAATAATAATAATAATAATAATTATTGGGTAACCAGTAAAGTACAGAATTATTATGCAACTAAATGAAAACCAAAAATTTTAGCGTCTAATTTTTTTCTTTTTATTTGTGTACCTTCCCGACATTTGCCGTAAGTTTAAGTCATAGTCGGATAGGGGTTAACGCAAAATGACGTATATTTGCGTCATGGCAATTGTTCAAAATTAGAGTCCACTCGATCGCTGCACAGAAACAGCTGACAGTTACAGCAGGGGCCTTGCAGCATCGGTCACAACTAGCTTGCTCTAGTTGCGGCAGATTAACCCCTCAGATTCCATGGTCAATCACAACAGCAAAGTGGAAGACAGAGGGAGGGAGCTCCATGACAACCTGGAAGCCTAACAATCTGTCATAACCACCGCTGGCCATACCGAGAGGGCACAGCCAGGCATGGTGATTGACAGCTATAATACCTAGTTGTACAGTAATGCTGCTTTGTATTGTAGCAGCAATCTACCAGATCCGGCTATGCCTTCTGTCCCCTATGGGATAAGTACAAAAATGTTTACAGTAAAAAAAAAAGTAAAAGTAAAACAAAAAAAAAAAAAAAAACACACAAACAAAACAAAATAAAACATGTAAGCCACCCTTTCCCTAATTATGAACTCCAATCCCCCTCAAAAATAAATTAAGCACACCTATTTGGTATCGCCATGTGTGTAACAACCTAGCCTATAAATCTGTCACGTTATTTGACCCACAAGATGAACACCACAAAAAAATGCAGAGTTGCAATTTTTGTTCATCCCACTGGACGTTAATTGGAATAAAAAGCGATAAAAAATACATATAAACCCCTATATAAACCCCTATATAGTTCATCTCCCAAAAAAAGCCCTTCTCCAGCACCGTATATGGAAAGATAAAAAAAGTTATGGCTATCAGAAGATAGTGATTGCATATGCATAAATATTGTTTTAGAAAATATTAGAAAATAAAAACACTTTTTTTTAAATGCTAAAATATAAACTATATAAATAGTGTATGGCTGTAATTGTATCAACCCATGAAGTAAAACTAACATGTCATGTATACTTCACTTTAAGCACTGTAAAAAATAGAAAAAAAACACTACCAGAATCGCTATACTTTCTTCTTTCTGATTTTCCAAAAAATGGATTAAAAATGAGATCAAAAAGTCATATCCCCCAAAAATTATATCAATAAAATAATCAACTCAACCCACAAAAACAAGTCCCTACACAGCTCTGTACACAGAAAAATAAAAGTTATGGCTCATCTATGGAGATGTAAAAATGTGAAATCTTTTTTTAGAAAATAGTGTTTTTATAGTGTAAAAGTAATAAAACCTAACAAAATATAAAAATTGATTATCACTGTAACCGTATTGAGCTGCTAAGTAAAATTATTGTGATTTTTACTGCACATTGACTGCTGTAAAAATAAAAAAAATACTACCACTACCTCATAATGGTACCAATGAAAACGTTAGCTCATCCTGGAAAACACAGTATAAAAACTCTGTATACTGAAAAATAAAAAAAGTTATGGCTGTTTATGACTACATAAAAATGCTATTTTTAACAAACAAATTTCTATTGTGTACAAGTAGAAAAACATTAAAAAAAATTTGTAATTGTACCAACCTACATAGTAAAGTATTCATGTCGGCGGAATCGCTGTTTTTTTTCCCCCCGTTTTCACAGCACAATGCTAAAAAAAACTGTGCAACACTCATGATCGTGAAGGAGCGTACCCAAGACCAAAATGATTTGATTTGAGGGCATGACCAGAGACAGTGTGTAAGGTCGGCATGGGGAAAGAAACATTTGGGGCAGGTGTTGGTGGGAGAGGTACCCATCCAGTAACCCCTCTGTGGTGAGATGTAGGCCCTGTGCGCAATGCGGAATGCCATTTCCCAGTAGGACATTGAGGGAATGAATTTCGCCGCCTGAGTTACAGAAGTAAGGATATCCCCCGATGAGATGGATTCGATAAAGTTTGTTCAGGAAGCCAGGCCCTGCTGTTTGGTAGCATAATCTAATGGGGAGTGGAGGGAGCTGTAGTAGCAAGTAATTTGGCCTTTAGATTTGTGCGTGATTGAAGTCAGTGCTACGAAAGGGTCATGCCAATCCTGATCAGCAAGGTGTTTGATAACTTCATACATATAGCTGCATGCCCGTAGGTGTGGCCAATGGAAGGAAACCGTGATTTGGCTTCATTAAAAGGGAGAGGTCTTTTCACAGTTGGGTTGATTAGACTACCCACTCTCTCAAACCCCCCCCTCCTTCCCTCCTGCCAGAGGGAGAAGCCACCATGCGCCCGCCTGCCTTGAAAGGATGGGTTTCCTAGGAAGGGAAGTAGAAGTAAGTATCTGGGATTGAGTCCTTGAAGTTGCCTCGCCTTAGTCCACACTTTCCAAGTAGTGGTTATAAGGGGATTACATTTGAGGTGTGACTTAATATCCGAGAATGGCAAGTGTAGGAGACTGATTAAGGAAATGTCAGGCACTAATTGTTGATCTATTTTACTATTAGTGTATAGTGAGGTATTGAGAACCAATCTCCTATGCTCATGAGTTGGGTTGCTAATTTGTAATATTGAAGATGCAGGAAGTTAATACCCCCATTTTTCTTGTGCTGATATAGGATTTTCATGGCCACTCGAGGTCTGCGGTTATTCCAGATAAATTTAAGAAAGCAAGAGTTAATCCATTTTATGTCTCTGGGTTTGAGGTATATTGGAAGTGATTGGAGAATGTAGAGGAGCTTGGGGAATATGATTAATTTAATGATGTTAGCTCTTCCCAAAGGAGAAAGTGTGAGATTTTTCCTGGCTAAGGGGTTTTTCGAGGAACGGATAAAACGTTTTATTTTTCAGATAAGAGGGTTGTTTTTTTTGTAATTCCCCCCTGGGTACATAAAGACCTGATTCCTTTTAAAAAAAGGATAGGCCTGCCCAAATTTGGTGCGTGTGCTCTTAAGGAGAAGAGCTTCTGATTTGTATTTGTTAACCTTAAAACCCGATAACGTCCTGTTTTTTGTTTTTGGCAAGTGACGGTAAAGTCGCGGGGTTTGGAAAAGTATACTAGAAGATCATCTGCAAATGCTGACAGTTTTTAATTTCTTGAGAGCCCAGCCGAATGCAGGTGAATGGGGTCACGGTTTCAAAGTCTATCAAAAGTTTAAAAAGGAGTGGGGGGGTGTGCACCCCTGGCTGTCCCCTTTTTGGGTTTAAAATTTGGGTGGATTTGAGACCGTTCACCGTAAGGCTGGTGGTGGAATGTGTCTGGTTATGGTGCAAAAAGTTAAGAAAGGTAGTCGCCATGACGCCGGGTACTATTAAGGAACCTCTATGATACCGAGTCGAATTCCTTTTCGGCGTCGAGACTCAGCAGGATGGAGGTAGGTCAATGATGGTCATGAAATTGGGAAGTGGCTGCTTATTGCTGTGCGGATGCCAACCGTGGAGTGTTTGTTATGTAGGAAACCTAGTTGTGAGGGCGTCAGAGGGGAGCCCATGATGGACTGCAACCAATCCGCAATGAATTTGGTTAGAATTTTGTAGTCTTGATTAAAGGGAAAAATTAGGTCGTAGGACTGGGGAAAGGGGTAGGTCCCCGGGGGTTTGGGTATATGGTCCGGGGGTTTGGAATTCAGCGGGATATATGTGACCTTTATAGATTGCATTGAGATATGTGGTTAAAGGGGCAGTTATACCTGGTTTCAACAGACTGTAATATTCTGAAGGTAGACCATCTGGGCCTGGTGTTTTATGGTAATGGCGCATCTCTGTTTCCGAGATGTCGGCCTCCAGGGCAAAGTTGGCTTCTGATGATAAGCCCGGTAGAGTTACGCTGTTAGGCAGGGACCAGGTGCCCGCAGAGTCGTAAGGGTGCGCTTTGTAAAAATCAGAAATACGGGGGAAATATGGCCGAACTGGTTGGTTTCCGATATGTTCACCTGTGTGGTTGGGTCTTGTAAAGTCAGAATGTGGGATTTGACCTGATCTGGTTTATCTGCCCTCACCGGTAGGGACCCGATCCTATTGCCCTACCTGAAGTACTTGTTCCATTGGGCCTCTATGCCCCATTTAGTTTGGCCCTGTAAGAAGCTTTCCAGTAATGTTTTTGCTGAGATGTATCTGTCTCAATTTTCCTGTGTGGGTGTAGCCATATAGTTGTGATGAGCCAGTGTGAGGTCCGCGTTGAGGGCGAAATTTTTTTTGTGTTTTTCCCTTTTTTGAAATTTAGGTAGGAGATTATATGGCCTCTCATAACAGCTTTTGAAGTTTGCCAGTAGAGGCCAATGTTTTCTGTGTGCGCAAGGTAATTTTTGAAGTCCTCCAAGTGAACCAAGTATGAGGGGAATTTCCAGTTGAACGAACATGGTAGAGCGGTTCGACCTGATATGTCGAATGTTACTGGGGCGTGACTGGAAATCAAGATGTTTTCTTTTGTGGCTTTGTGTATAGAGTGAAAGCTGTGTGTTAGTGTTAGGAAGAGGTCAATTCTGGAATGACATGAAACGCGGAGTAGAAGGTGTAATCTCTTGTGGAGAGGTTTAGGGTGCGCCAGTGGTCACAGAGAGAGAAGTGACTCATGAGTGATAAGAGCACAGAAGCCGCTGGCAGGTCCTGCGTTGTCTGAGCTGATCTATCTAGGTCTGGCTGTAAAGTCATGTTAAAATTCCCTCTTATGACAAGTGTGTGTAGCTCTTTACCTAGTAAGAAGTTGAAGAGGGAGGAATAAAAGTTAACATTAGGGTGGTTTGGAGCATAAATGTTTAAGAGGGAGTATCGAGTGCCATCTAAGGTGACGTCTTAATAGAGGAATCAGCCAGAGGGGTCCGCATGTGAGTCTTGGGAGAGATTACTCTGGAATACAATCGCTACTCCTCGGGATTTGGAGGAGTAGTATGCAGTGTGGCAGCTGGATAACCAGGAAGCCCTCAAAAATCCCTGGTCCTCCTGTCTCCAGTGTGTTTCCTGGAGGAATATGACCTGCGCCCCCGGCCTCTTTAGGTGAGTTAGAATTTTTTTTTTACATTTGATTGGTGTGTTTAACCCTGCTATATTCCATGTGACAAAGCGGAGAGAGGTGTTGGGGTGTGTGTGGGCTGTCTTTGTGGAAAGAGTTGTACTCATCCTATTCCAGATGGCGGTGGCCTTGAGTGCCGTGATTGTAGGTGAAGGAGGGTCCTCTGTCCCAGTGAGCAGCAGACTCCCTCGATGCAGATCTCTCCAGGTGGCCAGACGTCCCCCACATAAGGGGCTGATAAGTTCCCTAGGCATAGGAGCCAACTAAGGGATAGAAAGAAGGAAAAACAGAAGTAAGCAACAGATATTGCATAACTAATAATATAAGGCCAACAAATGGTTCTGGAGATACAGTTTAAATCAGTTCGTGCTGAAACAGACGTTGGCGAGCTTCGTCCGGATTTTCAAAGATACTGGTCTTGCCGTTGGTGGTTAACCGTAACTGAGCCGGGTAGAGTAGCTGAAAATGGATATTGCGGTCGTAGGGTAGACGGCATAGTGGAGCAAAGGCCTTTCTTTTAGATGTTACTGCTGCTGAAAATTCCTGGAAGATGAGTATGGCGTTCCCATTTATGGTGAGAGATCGTTGATTACGATAGGCTTTCAGCACTCCTTCCTTTGTGATCCAGTTGGCATATCTCACTATAACTTGGCAGGACTTGCCATCCCTCTCCCTCTGAAGTGGGCCTGGGCGGTGGGCCCTATTGATGTATAAGGGGTCTGGTGGTAGATCCAGGTTTAAAGCTGATGCAAGATCTTTGGCCAAATAGTGGGAGCGCCTCAGTCGATACACTTTACGGAATGCTAACAAAACGCAGATTGTTGCGACGTTCACGATTTTCAAGGTCTTCCAATTTGTCACAGAGGATGATGTTTGCGTTCTGGGAGATGTCGTGTTCAGTTGAGGACTCTGGTTTCGAGGTCTACAATCTTCTGAGCGTTGGCGGTTATCTATGTTGTAGCCACTAGAGATGGGCGAATTGATTCTAACGAAGTGGAATTCGTTTAGAATTTCAGCAGAACTTCGGTTCTGAACGAAGTCGAAGTTTGGGGTACTTCGTGTGAACGAAGTGTGCTTTTGATTGATAAAATGGCTGCGAGCACATGGCGTTACATGGGGCAAAGCACTCTGGGAGGAAAAGGCATAGCCTGCATGACATGTGCAAAAGGGTGAAGCCAATCAGAGACCCCGGCGGGATTCTGTGACGTCACCGCACTATATAAGTCCGGCCGACGCTGGGGGGCCATACCTCTCCACTGTACTGATCAGGAAGGTGCTGCCGCTGCTGATTGTTACGAAGAACTGATTTTTATACAGCGATTTTTGTGGAGTGTCTCAGCTTGTCTCAGAGACTGCTTCTCTTAATGTTCTAATTTCTGATTTTTTTGGGGGATTGGATCTAAGTCCAGTGTGGCGTCCACTGCTGCGCATATACATTTTAATGCTATCTGCTCACAGCACATTGAATATCCAAGGCGATCTAAGCCAGTTCCTGTTGTATTCATTTAAAGAAACAGCGTTTTTACAATACAATACCACTTCATTTTTGGCTGCTCAATTCTTTTTCGCAATTTACATCCAGGGGTTAATTAAGCGTTGTTTTTTTGCTATGGTGACTCAAGAAACCGTCTTTTCACTGCCAAAAAATACAATTTTCTGTAGCCTAATTCACAAGCAAAGGTTAAATTTCAATTTTTTCTCTTTTTGTGTAGCGTAAAAACACCAATTGTAACATGCTACAAAGCTAGTATTTGGGCTGCTCAATTTTTTTTGGCAATTTACATCTAGGGGTTAATTAACCGTTGTTCTGCTGCTGTGGTGACTCCAAGAAACCGTCTTTTTCACCCCAAAAAATTTAAAAATTTTTCCCGACCTAATTCACAAGCAAAAGTTAATTACATTTTTTTTCTCTTGTTGTGTAGCGTAGAAAACACGCAATTGTAACACGCTAAAAAGCTAGTAGTTTTGTGCGCTCAATTCTTTGCGCATTTACATCCAGGGGTTAATTAAGCGTTGTTCTGCTGTGGTGACTCCAAGAAACCGTCTTTTTCACCGCCAAAAATAAATTTTCCTGTACCTAATTCACAAGCAAAAGGTTAATTACAATTTTTTTCTCTTGTTGTGTAGCGTAGAAAACCCGCAATTGTAACACGCTAAAAAGCAGTATTTTGTGGCTGCTCAATTCTTTTGCGCAATTTACATCCAGGGTTAATTAACGTTGTTTTTTTGCTGTGGTGACCCCAAAAAACCGTCTTTTTCACCGCCAAAAATTCCCAATTTTCCTGTACCATATTCACAAGAAGAGTCAATTATTTAACGTGTCTTTTGGAATTAGGGAAAACCGGTTGGAACCGAAGTGAATTTGGGTCTTACTTTTCGAATTTACCATTAATTGGT
>JAODAL010055532.1:0-23889 GCA_025379985.1 Phyllomedusa bahiana
GTTGTGGGGAGTAGAAAACACGCAATGTAACACCTACAAGCTACTGAGTTTGTGCGGCTCAATTCATTGGCGCAATTCATCCAGGGTTAATTAAGCGTTGAATTTTGCTGTGGCTGAGCCCCAAGAAAACCGATTTTTTCAACGCCAAAATATATAAATGTTTCTGTAGCCTAATTCACAAGCAAAGTTTAATTACAACTGTATCACTTGTTGAGTGGCTAGAAAACAATGCAATTGTAACACCGCTACAAAGCTACTAGTTGTGCGGCTACATTCTATTGGCGCAATTTACATCCAGGGTTAATTAAGTGTTGTTTTGCTGTGGTGCTGAAAAAAAAAAAAAACCCGTCTTTTTCAACGCCAAAATATATACAATTTTTCCTGTTGCCTAATTCATGTCCTAAAGGTTAATTAAGCCTGTTGGCTTTTTAAACATTTAGTAAAACACACAGTGTTTTTAAACTATCACATACACGTAAGTACATTTTTCCTGGCCCGTTTTGAGGAGCGCATTTATATCCAAGGGTTACCCAAGCTTGTTTACTGTTCATTTGGTGTCAAAAACAGGTGTATATTTATCAAATACAGATATCATCATCAAACAGTGGTCTGTAATTTTTAGAACAAACAGTATGTCATACAGAGAGTGAGCAGGCGACTGCACCTGCGAGTGGCATGGCACAAACAATCCTGGAACAGGCCCCAGGTCGCAAGCACAGCAAGGGGACTCGCAGCAGGGGAGTCACGATCTTGAGTCCACAACTGCCAGCTGTCATCTAGCGGCCGTGTGTTGTTCAGCAACCCAAGGGATCTTGATGGTTGACTAGGTCATCCTCTCCTCCCAGATGACATCTGACAACCCCATCCAAGAGAACGGTGGGAACCTCAGACACAACCATATTTGCATGGCCCGTGTAGCGGGACACGTCCCTCACCTGTCCATAGCCCTCCTCTGTCCCATCCGGTATCCCACAGCCAAGATCCCTACTATGTGGTCTGGGCTTCAGCGCCACTATATACGAGGATGAACAATTTTGAGGAGGGCAGTCAGAGCAGCTACTTGGCAGCGAAGAAAAGGTGGCCAATAACGCCTGCTTCTTGGCAGTAGGCGTTCAAAGTATAGTGTTGGAAGTGCATGGGAGGGTCATGTAGTAGAGTCACCTCGCATATACCAAGACCGGTGATGAGGACCAGCATTTACGATGAAACACAAATAGATGATTGAAGTAGCCGACCCCGCACTTGGGACTGGGTGAGTGCAAGGGGCTTCATCATCGTCAGGAGAAGTAGGGCGTCAGCTTGCCGTCAGGCACACAGCGCCGCACCGCAAGTGGACGATAGGGCTTGATCAGCAGGATAGCAGCATTGATAGGTACGGGAGCCCAAGGCGGCCACAGGGTAAAAAACCCTCGCGTTTCGCATCCAAGAAAAGTAGCAGCACAGGGCTGCAGCGAGGCAGCGGCGGCAGTAGTCACTCAGTGCGTCAGCGTTGGCGGTAAAAAGCCGATACTCCACTCGTGGATGGCAGTATCTTTGCTAAGACACCGAAGGAGCGAATATGGGAATAATTATAATCTGTGGGCAGAAAGTGAGCGTGGCCAGGGAGCTACAATCGTTGGCACCACGGCCCCAGCGACAACACATGCAGCCGTCACCATCCAGGCCTGGAGAAACAGGCTCAGAAGTGAAAGGACCATCCTGCCTCCGCAGTCAACACAGCTAGCAGCAGTCAGCCGCCCTTGTTCAAGCAGTGCCATTGCCAAGCCCAGTCCCAAGGCCTCCACCACCTCTGCAGAAGGGAGCTTTATCCTCTTTGACCATCATCTCCCGTCCATATGCTCCAGCTCCTCGCATACCAATGGCCCAGCAGTCGTCTACACAGCTAGGCGATTGCAAAGAGACAACAGTATGCGCCAACCATCCCTAAGGTGCAGCACTGACCGGTGCTCCTTTCCGAAGTTGTTGGTACTAAGCGCAGTCCCTGTCCCTTTTTCCAAATGTGGACACTGCACCGTTCAAAACAAATGTCTTGTGGCCGCCGAGATGGGAGTCCAAGCCGTACTTTCCTTTCCAAAAAGCAGAACAGAACTTCATCAAATATGTAGAACAGAATGTGGGTCCGTCCTTGAGCCTATCGGTTTGTTCCCAGGTGCACGCAGCGCGACGTCTGGAGCTGTAAACTACGGTCAGGGCCAGTACATGTCCTTATAACAACGGCCCACTGGTGAATGTGCTTCAAGCCAGGACACCCCACAACTTGGACGGAGACTCCGCTTTTCCTCCTCCACGTTGCAAACTGCTGCACCCTGCGCCACTGTCCGCCTCCTCCTCCACCACCACCCACCACCATCTCAGCCTCCACCAAGTACTTGCACCATCATACCACATAGTATGGCACAGCGGGTCACGCAGTTCTACACCTGTCTTGCCTCGGCGAACGAAGTCACACAGGGGAGGAACAGCTACCGCGTCATTGCCGCACGAAATCGATGTGTGGCTTTCTTCCGCGCCACCTTTGCAAAACGAAACGCATTGTGACGGACAAAGGGAGGAACATGGAGTCCGTGCTGCACCGAGGAGGACAATAGGTCCATTTGCGCCCTTGGATGGCGTCACATGTATCAATCTGGTTGTGAAAAGGTTCCTGAAGATCTTCCCACCGATCTCAGAACTTCTAGAAAATGGCCAGGAAACTGTGCATGCCTTTTATCCATTCGTACAAACCAGCACACACTCCTCGAGATTGCAGCGGCAGAACTGCCCTCCCCCAACACATTCTGATATGCGATGTTTCCACCCTCTGGAAAATTCCAGCCTGCACATGGTTGGCCCGACTGATAACAGAGAAAGGCCATTAACGATTTTTTGATGATCCAGGCAGACAGAAGTACTCCCCTGTGATAACTTTGATGTTAGCCAGTGGCGGCACATGCGTGGGGGGGGGGACACCTGCCGTTAGTAGAGGCCGGTATCGAGGAGGGCTCGTTATTTGTCAGTCGCCAGGATACGTGGATGAAATAAAAAAAACATTCATTCACTTGCTTCATGACCTCGGAACAGAAGCTGAAAAAATCTGTCTTGGCAGGGGACAGGATACAGGCGACTACATCTCGTGGCCGACATGAGTCCGGTGGGGACTGAAAAGGAGGAGGATGAGGAGGACAATATGAGCAGAAGGCATTGACTGGTGAAAATGAGTGGATTTTCTACCAGTTAGACAAGAGAGGAGTAGCAGGAGGAGCTGAGGAGTGGATGAGATGAGAATACGAGCAGATGACCCGCAACACGTGGGCAATAAACATGTGAATGGAGGCAGGAGCCCCACGGAGTCATTGTGCAGATGGCCCCAACATGCTTATTTTGCCATGGGCTATGACAGCCTAAATAGTCAGCTTCCGCAGAGTGAATAGCTTCAGGCTCTCCACGCCTAATTGACCCTACGCTAACCGGTCCAAAATTGAGCCTTTTTTCCCAGCTATTGAGAGGGAAGACAAACTCAATACTATAGGGAAATCCTCCGTAATCAGTTGGTGCTTCCTATTGCGTCATCGTCCCTCTCTGGACAGGTTCCTAGCCGTGGGTTCCTCAGCGCCTCACGATACAACTGCCTGCATGCTGCTTAGGAAGTGGGGGGGTAGGAGCAGTACAAGCTCATCAGTAGTACCCTAAGTCTGGAGCCACTATGAGCAGCTTCCTTCAACCGCCTAGTGAGGAGGGCAGTCGCCGCAGCAGCATCAGCAGACCTGGAGCAGTCCCTGAATTAACAGGTTTTGTGGCCTACTTTGACAGCACTCTGTCCACCTCAGTTTAGAAGATCCTCTGGACTACTGGGCAGCCAAACTGATGTGTGGCCGCAACTTGCCGAGTTTGCAGTGGAAAGAAGCTGTCCCTGCCCGGCCAGTAGTTGTGCATCAGAGACGGGTGTTCAGTGCGGCGGGGGCCGTCAACCCCAAGGCGAACCCACTTGTCCACGGGGAAATGGGTGGAACTCCTGACCTTTGTTAAGATGAATCAGTCGTGGATCGTCCCAATGGATTTGAACACACCAATTGCCTTAGGCGACAGTCCTGGGTTTTGCAAACTACCTGCCTCAGCCACTATTCCTGAGGCAGCCACCCTGCCTGAATGCCACACATCAGCAGACAGTTTCCTCCATCAGCCTACCACCATCTTAACCAAGGACTGGTATTCGCCACCCACCTCAACACTCTTGTCATTGTGCCACTCTATGACCTCATGCTGCTGCAGCTGTTGCTGGTACCGAGACATCCACACTGTGTCATTGTGCCACTGTCCTGACCTCATGCATCAGCTGTGGCTGCTGCCATGGTCCCTCCACACTGTGTCATCGTGCCACAGCCTGACCTCATGCTGCTGCCGCCGTGACCTCCGCTCTCAGTCATTGTGCCACTGCTGTGGCTTCCTCCTGTTTTGCCACCTCCAGAATGTCATTGTGGTGCCACTGCCTGATCTCATGCTTGCTGCTATCGTGACCTCCACACTGTGTTATGTGTGCCCACTCTGTGGCCCTAATACTAGTTTTAGCCGCCTCCAGAATGGGCAATTGTGCCCACAGCCTGATCTCATGCTGCTGCTTGTCGGACCTCCACACTGTATCATTGTGCCAATCTGGTTGCCTAATACTGATTTAGCCGACTCCAAATGAATAGTGGCCATTTTTTGTTTTTTTTTGGGGTTTTTTGTGTTTGTTTTTTTTTGGGGTCTTTTTTTTTGTTTTTTTTTTTTTTTTTTCTGCCTGATCCATACTGCTAGCGCCGTGACCTCCACACGTGTGATTGTGCACTCGTGGACTAATACTGTTTAGGCCGCCTCCCCAGAATGTCATTTGTGCCACTGCCTGATCTCATGCTGCAGCTGTCGTACCCTCCACACTGTAACATTGAGCCACTCTGTGGGCTAAACTATTAGCCCACCTCCAGAATGTCAATTGTGCCACTGCCTGATCTCATACTGCTGCCCAGCCGTGACCTCCACACTGTGTGATTGTGCCACTCTGTGCCTAATACTGATTTAGAGTCGCCTCCAGAATTGTCAGTGGGCCACTGCCTGATCTCATACTGCTCGCCCGCCGTGACCTCCACAACTGTGTGATTGTGCCACTCTGTGGCCTAAACTGTTTTTGGCCGCCTCCAGAATGTCATTGTGCCATCCCATGATCTCATGCTGCTGCTGTCGAGACCCTCCACACTCGTAATCATTGTGCCACCTGTGGCCTAATAATGTTTTGCTGGCCTCCATAATGTCATTGTCCACGTGCCTGATTCTCTTACTGCTGCCAGGCCGTGACCTCCACACTGTGTGATTGGCATTCTGTTGCATCCTCCAGTTTTGCCACCTCCCAGAATTGTCATTTGGGCCACTGCACTGACGCGTCATACTGCAGCCGCCGTGACCTCACGCTCTCAGTCATGTCCCACTTGTGGCTCCTCGTGTTTTGCCACCTCCAGAAAATGTCATTGTGCCACTAGGCCTGACCAGCATGCTGCTGTGCTGGCCGCCGACACCTCCACACTCTGTCACTATTGTTCCACCGTGAGCCTCAGCTTGTTTTTTCCAGCTTTCGCTGGCATGACTATATCAGGCTATCATTCCCGCTTCGAGTTTTTTGGTCCAGTTTGCCCTCTTAAGTGCCCAGGGGAATTTTATAGTGAAGCGTTCTAAGAGCGGTCCGGCAGTCAACTGCGTGTCATACTAAAACACAAGAAACATTGTATGAAGACCAAACCACCTCCCTCTGCATATTTAAGCCATGCACACCGTTCTACAGCACCCTGCAGGCTTCTGGCAGCCTGTGAAAAACTGCATTTTAACGCTATTCGAGCCGAAGTAACTCGCAACGAAACGAATTTTGTCGGAAAATTCGGCGAAGTGACCGAATCGAATTTTTGAGAAATTCGCCCATCTCTACCTGTGACTCTTTCAGTTATTATCTTATCTAAGTTCATTTATTTTTTGTGGAGATTTATTGAAGCCATATATTGACTTATGAGTAAATCAAAACTGAGTTTCTTTTCACCTTTCACAGACTATCATTTTATTAACGATGTTCCAAACCCCCAGGACTACAGAATACATCTCCTGATTCTGAAAAACTTCTTCCCAATGCTTAAACCTTGTTCCTTTTATAGACTGGATCGCTGGATTGGGTAAATTTTTATACAAAGCTGACGAGTGTTTGCCTTCCGTATCTGTCACAAATTAATTTAGTGTAGTGTCACTGAGTACCTGTCATTTGTTGTACACTAGAATGTAGAAAGCATGTATCTTGTCCATGCACCAGGAAGTGTGTGACCAGGATGTCATGTAGAGATCTGAACTCCTGAAAAGACAAAAGCCTCTCTGATTGGACATCATACAATTGTGAGGCCTTCAAGACCCCTTTTTCTTTAAAGACTCTAAAATGTTCATTTTCCACTCCCTGAGGGAACTCAGGATGGCCACCTAAGGACATATATTTACTAATCGTCCACAGGAGTTTCAATAGCTTCCTGCTGGATTTCCAAGCGGCTATTGTATCTCTAAATAGTAAATTTACTCTGATGTGTAACGGGATTTTCACAAATTTGGTATGCAACAAAACTGCTAAGAACCAAGGTGTTATGCATCATTTCTCCAGAGCGGTATTTGAATAGAACTTGGTGTCTCTGATCCAGTCTAGGCAGGCTAGGGTATATGTGCACACATCCAGAAAATTCACACACCCCTGAGATTTTGGAATCATGAGTTTACGTAATACAATTCTCGGTCTTTTAGAACACCAGATAAACTTTAGAAGGTCCGAGTTTAATTTTTTAACATCTATATGTTTTATTAAGAGGGGGATTGTTTGGAGTGAGTACAGCAGCATGGGAACTCATCTTCTACCATATGGCACCATCGCCGCAAGAATGTTAGCGGTAAGCGTGAATAAAAAAAAAAAAACCATCACTTTATATCTTTAATTATATTTTTATCAGAGGGGTTACTTAAAAAGCGATTAGTATCAATACAGGCTGCACCTGACCTTTATCCTTAAATATTTTGAGGGCTCACATTCTTCCAGCCGCCATCTTGGACCAGCTCAGGAGGTCTTAGCTCACAGGATCGCCATCTTTGATAAACGGTTAATGGCACAAAAACGAAATATCCCTCCGACACCAGCTTGTATGTTGAAATTGACCTCAGCCAGTTTTATCCCGCAAACAGGATAAGTACAGGAAAACAAACATAACACAGTAAAAAACCGGCCCTCAGACTCAGGCTACGACAAACCATACAAGTCCCACTCTACTCAGGGGTCTGGACCTAACATCCAGGACCACCAATACTGTCACACTGTAAGGGCTTCCCTCCAGCCTCTGGGGGCCAGAACTCTCTCCTCAGCTCTGCTATTGCTCCAAAACTGTAGGCAGCAATCACCTGGAGAAGCAGGCTTTTTATTGGCCTAGAAAAAACCTGGAACAGGAACATGGGAACAGCCACCCACCCAACTGCAGCTGTACCGGGAAGTTGTACTACCTACGAGTTTCAGCAACCTAATGTTGCTGACCGACAGCACCTGGATTCTCCCACCGAGACCAGGCCCTCAGTGGCATGTTTCTAGCAGGTTTCCTGATGTACGTTACCTAGTGGCAGCACCATGCGACCACCTATGGTCGCTCTACCACAATATGTAATTAAATCTTTGGCTATTTTCACCTTCTCCCCTAGGGGACTAGATCTGGATGTCTTCCCCTTCCCTGAGATATATATTAGTTGAGATTTCTATTAATTTATTTTGAAACCGGAGCGGGTGGAGAAAGTACGAAGCTGTCCTAAAAGACCCTCCAGATCTCACTTTTGGTTTGTCGTAGAAAATAACATCATTGGCAAATATAAAGAGCTTCAGTTCCCTCCCCCCTTTCGATATTCTTTCAAAGATAGGGTTAGAGAAGAAAAACTGGGCAAAAAGTTCCACCGCCAGGTTAAAAAGTAACGGTGAGAGTGGGCATCCCTGTCTAGTCCTCCTTTATAGCACACAATTTTCAGATAGGAAGCCCAGGACGCACATTATTGCTGGGGGATTAGTGTATGATGAAGAAAGGAAAGTTTTGAAAGGTCCTTGTAATTCTTTTTTATCGAGAACAAGATTAAGCCAACCCCAATCCACACAATCGAATGCCTTCTCCGTGTCTGTCATGAGCAAGGCTGCCTGTGAGTATTTTGAATCCTGGTTGTGGACCATCTGTAGGGTGAGTAAAACTTTTCTAATATTGGCCACCACGGATCTTCCTTTCACAAATTCAACTTGTTGTGAGCCAATAAGTCTGGGAATCACCTGGGCCAGCTGATCTGCCAATATTTTAGTCAATAGTTTTAGATCCATGTTAATGAGAGATATTGGTCTGTGTCATGGTTCACGCCGCGGTCCCCTGCCATGGACCACCAGCGTGTCGTGCCTTCCTGGTACTTGCCTGTCCTGTTGCTTCCTGGGGTCCTGTGTGCGCACTGTGCCTCCTAGGGTGTGCGCGCTGCAGCTTCCTGCCCTTTATTGGTTACTTGTCGCTGTCTACTTCCTCTTGACCTATGACCCCTGGCTTTAAGAGGAAGTTCCTCCCTTTGCTCTGGGTCAGTCCATTGCAGTCCTGTGCATTGTTTGTTGGATTGCTGTTTGTTGCAGTCTCATGCTGAGTCCATCTTTGAGCTCCTGCCAGTGTCTCTGGACTTAACCCCTGAGATGCTGGTCCAGTTCCTGTAGTCATCAGAGCTCCTGACCATATGTCTGTCGTCTCCTGCTGTCCTGTGTCTGCTGTATCTTGCCGTGATCCCCGTCCTGTATCTGCTGTCATGTTCCTGATGTATCCTGCCGTGATCCCCATCCTGTACCTGCTGTATCCTGCTGTGTTACCTGTCCTGTTCCTGCCGTGGCCTGATGTGGTGTACGTCGTATCCAGCTACCTATGTTCCTGTCTACCACCGCCTGTGTTCCTGTCCTGCACCTCGGCTGTCACCACAGGTAGCCACGTCAGGGGTAGTGACCTGGGGCTCCCCGCAGCGAAGTCCGTCCCGCTTTGCGGCAGGCTCCGGTGAAGAACGGAGGCTCCTTAGACTCCGCTCCCTGGCGTGGTCTCCATATACCATCTCGCCTGCGGTGACCACAGTGGATCCACACCCGGATGTCAGCGGTCAGCGCTTCAACGTATGCTGTATGTGCGCTGCATCCTTTACAGTCTGTATGAGGTTGGCAGCATAGTGTCCCTACCCTGTTTTGGGATCACCTTGATGTGTGCAGTGTTGGAAACCTCTGGAATTGGATCTCCCTGTAAATATTTGTTATAAAGGTCAGCTAAAATGTTGGAAATTAGATTTTTTTGAATTTTGAAAAATTCGCCTGAAAAGCCTTCAGGAATAGGAGTTTTACTAGGCCTGTGCCTGGAGATTGCCCTCTCCAGTTCCTCTTGGGAGATGGGAGAACCCAATTCATTATGTTCTGTTACTGTTAGAGGGGGATTAATATATTGCAGCCATTGACTTGACTGCTTGTCATTAAAGTGTTCATCTGTGTATAGTTTTTGATAGAAAACACAAAGTATTTACATAATTTCCTTGCTGCAAAAATACAGTACCCCATCAATGCCTTTAAATGCCAGAATTGTGGACTCATTGGCATTCCCTTTTGCTAGCCTGGCTAATAGGCGTCCTGTTTTGTTGCCATATCGGAATAAAGCTGCTTTGTTTCTTGATTGTTAAATTGCCTCCCTTTTCTCTAACCAGGTTTCATAGTTACCCTTTGTGGCCTTCCATTTGTCTTTGCTCTCTACAGATGGATGTGCTAAAAAAATGGAGTATGCTTGTCTTAGGGAGTCGCTATAGGACTTAAGCTTGTTGACTATGTTACGTTTAAGCCCAGTAATATAAGAGATCAGTCATCCCCTAATGACTGCTTTGCCCGCATCCCAGAATACTTGGGTTGAATTAACTGTTTCTACATTATTGTTCTGGTATTTTAGCCACCACACCCACAAAGTTGTTTGAAATTCTTCTTCTTGGGCCAAAAATCCAGGGAAGCTCCAGATAAAATCTGACCCCTGGGAATTGTTTAGTGTAGATCCATGGTAACTGGTGGGTGATCAGAGATTATCATGCCATTTATGAACACCTGTTCTACTCATGATCAGAATGTATATGAAAGGGGAAAAATCTCTCCTTGAGGAGAGGAACCAATAAATTGGTCGTTGTGAGGGTTTACTTGCAATTCAGACCTCACTGACTGTTTTGCATAATGCAAAGACTTTTGGGAAAAGAGATGAGGATCTCCACAGCGCACTCTATTGGATGTAGTTTCATAGTTTCAAAGTTTGTCAGGCCGACAAAAAACATACGTCCATCCAGTTCAGCCCATTTTGCTAAAGTGTTGCTAAAGTGTTAAAGTGTTGCTAAAGTGTTAAAGTGTTGATCCAGAGGAAGGCAAAAACCCCCATGAGGTAGAAGCCAATTGTCATGCTAGGGAAAAAATTTCTTCCTGACTCCAATCTGGCAATCAGAATAAATCCCTGGATCAACTACACCTCTCCAGAATCCTGGTCACTAGAACTTGTTACATTACATCTAGAAATGTATACAGACCCTTTTCCAGAATCCTGGTCACTAGAACTTGTTATATTATTACATCTAGAAATGTATCCAGACCCTTCTCCAGAATCCTAGTCACTATAACTTGTTATATTATCACGCTCCAGAAATGCATCCAAGCCCTTCTTGAACTCTGTTAGTGAATTCACCATGACAATTTCCTCTGGCAGACAGTTCCACAGTCTCACCGCTCTAACAGTAAAGAATCCCTTTCAATGTTTATGTAGAAACTTTCTTTTCTCAAGCCGTAGAGGATGCCCCCTTGTTCTAGATACAGTCCTGGGTATAAATAAATCTTTAGAGAGATCTCTATATTGCCCCTTAATATATTTAAACATATTTATTATGTCCCCCCGAAGCCGTCTTTTCTCTAAACTAAATAACCCTAACCTCGCTAATCTTTCTGGGTATTGCAGTCCACCCAGTCATTTTATTATTTTTGTTGTTGCCTTTGTACCTGGTCAAGCTCTACAATGTCTTTCCTGTGCACCGGTGCCCAAAACTGTACACAATATTCCATGTGTGGTCTAACCACTGACTTGTATAGTGGGAGAATAATGATCCCATCATGTGCATCTATGCCCCTTTTAATACAACCCATGATCCTATTAGCCTTGGCTGCTGCTGCCTGACACTGGCTGCTACAGTTAAGTTTACTGTCCACCAGGATCCCCAAGTCCTTCTCCATGTCACTTTTACCCAGCGTTTTTCCATTTAACATGTAATCATGTAATGGATTTTTCCTCCCCATGTGCATAACCTTGCATTTATCAGTGTTAAAATGGTTGCAGTAAATTGTTACAAAAAGCCAGATGTGGTAATACTGGATTGCTGGATAGTAATCATTGGGAAGACTTTGCCTCCCAATATGGGGGCTAGGTTAAAGATCACAAACTTAGTAACATGTTGGATAGTTGGGTGAGGGTAAGTAAAGAGATTGAAAGAGAGGGTTACAGAACTAAAGAACATAAAGGGGTTATGTATTATGCTCTTCCTGAAAAAAATCCATCTCCCTATGCAGGGAATAGTTTACCGTCCGCTCCAAGTAACCCTGGAGGCTGGACTTGTACAAGATGTGGCCAGCAAAATCCTGATTGGCGAGAGGATTGTTTTAATTGTGGAGCTCCCCGTCCCAGATCACAACCAGGGATATTTCCTGTAATTACCAAAACTGTGTTTATTCCTGGGGTAGCTGCTCCACAGCCCACACGTGAGGAAGGGACAAGTGAGAGTGCTGCACAAGCAGATATTAGTACAACCCCCTATCGCTCTGTACTCAGACAGGCTGGTGTACAAACCAGACTTGCCGCAGATTATAAGCCCTGGTCCCCCTCTGAACAAACAAGTCTTATCTCACAATTGCCAGACCCTGTCACCAGACCAATGGCTTTTTACCGCCATATGGTGCAGATTCAAGTCACTTATAATGGTGTGATCTGGCCCCCCTTATAGCGCTAAAAGCTGGGGAAGCTATGGGAAAAGTGATAATGGATGCAGTTAAGAAAATTGAAAATTAACCTGATATTGCAGCAGAGCAGAAAACTGTCCAGAGGACTTCCGGGGGCGGGACTACTAATGGTGGCCGCATATTAACTGAGCTCTAACCAGCTGGCTAAATATCCTCTAAAGTCAGGATACTCGGCATACCTGCCTAATCTTAGAGACAGCGCTCTCACCTAGGACTGTCTCCCAGGTCGGTGAAGAGCCCCCTCTGACCATCCCGGGGGTCCAGGAGCCCGATCACGACTCCGCTCTTCTGGTGCCGCCTGCAGCGGCATAGCCTGCAGCCCGCGCATCTGACTACTCCCCGTACCTGGGCACTGCCGGGACCTCAATTTCCTCATACACGGAGGCAGACTCGGAGGAAGCGTCTCGCACCCAGCCTGATCTCCAGCAGTCGGATTACCGGCTGACATCGCAGCTCCCAAGTCCACGCTTGCAGCCTCAACCGGGAGCAACGCGCCAACACGGAGCCTCGCGGCCGGGCCGGAGCCACCAAGCGACTGCCGCACTGCCTCAGCGTGCGCACAGGTGGGAGAAAATACCCCAGCGCAGAGACCCGGATCTGTGGCCGCGGCAGCTGGACTGTCGGCGCTTCCCTATACCGCCATTCCATCTTCTCAGTGGCAGGAGTCGCGGCCATCTTGAGCAGGAGACCCTGCCTTTATCTGCCTGCACAGCAGAGCTGTATTCCTCGCATCAGCCAGAATAACCTGACCTCAGATCTCACTGGCACCTGCCTCTAGTCCCCCAGGCTGATATCCCAACCACCTCATCTGCACCCAAAGGTGAAAGACTTTCCCAGCCGCGGGAATCCCCCCCTCCCCCCCATCTTCTTCTCCTCCGCTTGTAGGCGGAAAGAGACGCCATTTCAACTCTCTCAACTCCCTCCACCTGCAGTATATTTCTAAAACACTCCTAGCCGCAGACCAACGAAGGCCCTAAAGTACCTCATCTCATCAAAGGCACTTAACACAAGCAAGGCCAATTGCATAGGACACAGTGACCACTTCTCTACCTGATTTCTGGCTGCTATTTTGGCGGGAACAGCGGCCATTTTGAGGCGCGCATACCGCCCAATATTTAACATAGTCTGAAGTAACCCATCTCTAAGTTGCTCTGTGGAACCACCATTAAAAGAACCCGAGTGTCCATCCTATATACCCACACCAGCACCGTGAAGTGAACTTAAATCACCTGTGCAAGTACTCCTACTTTATACATCTCTCCTACTGCCTGCATAGTGCTGCACAGTATACAACTTCAACTCAAGCCTCTGAATTGGCTAGGTTACAGCACCACCTAGTGGACGCCTTAAGTTAAGCTGCTACAAACACCTACTCTAACTAAGTTAACCCTATCCTCACACAAAAGGGATATTGAGCGAAGACTTGCTCTATTGCACTTAGCCACGAGTGCCTTGTGAACCACAGATCCAGAAGCAGGCATAACTCCACCTATTGTGCCCTCTGGCTCCCCACGTGCTCACCCATCCCCCCTTCGCACATGGCAAAGTGAAATAATAACCACGGAAGGGTCCAGCGTCTAACACACCTCGCCGGCTGTCGTCTCTATCCATTCTCTCATTCAGAATGGACAAATTTCTACAAAACCCCAAGACCCCACTCACACAACGCCAGAAGAAACTTTCTCAAATCCCACCCTCGTCTCCATCTATTGTCACCAGAGGCCAGTCACTAAAAGATAAAACAATGCCGAAATCTGACTCTTCCAAATCTGCGACAATGGAGGGATCACAGATTCTTCTCAGCTCTGATGACATCACGCCACCCAACTTTTCTCCTCCAGCTAGCCCAGCAGCTTCGCAAATCTCAGATAGCGAACAGGCAATGTCGATGGCGCAGGAGGTCTTCCGTCTCATGACACCATATTTTCACAAACAAATCAGCATGATCAAGGCATCCGTCAACTCCGCTCTAGCGCAGATAACAGCCAATGCCCAAAGGATCGCAGACCTTGAAACCAGAGTTACCTCCTGTGAGTCCACCATCACCGCTGCTGAGAACGACATATCGCACAACCAGAACGCAACCATTATTCTACGCGACAAGCTGGAAGATCTGGAGAACCGCGAACGCCGTAACAATCTGCGCTTTGTTGGCATACCTGAAACTATCACAGCAGCAGAGCTTCCCCTCTATCTGGCTAAGGACCTCGCTTCAGCACTGAAGCTAGACCTACCACAGGACCCTCTCTACATCGAAAGAGCCCACCGCCTGGGCCCACCCCGGAGGGAGAGAGGCGACAAGCCGCGACAAGTCATAGCGAGATACGCTAATTGGACTGTGAAAGAAATGGTTCTAAAAGCCTACCGCAGCCAGCGCTCACTCACAGTGAATGGGAATTCGATACTCATCTTCCAGGACTTTTCAGCGACAGTAACCTCCAAACGAAGAGCCTTTACCCCACTATGCCGACTGTTATATGAGCGCAACATTCGCTTTCAACTACTCTACCCAGCCCGGCTGCGGGTTACCACCGACGGCAAAACGACCATCTACGAGAACCCGGACGAAGCCCGACATCGCCTGTTCCCTCATGAACCGGACTGACCAGTATCTCTCCATCATCCAGCTAGCCTGATGCTGGCTCACCCTTCTTAGATTGCTAGCATGCTAATCTTGTCTCATTTGTTATTCCTGTATGTTTATTGTCTTCTTTATTTTATAGTTGGTTCCTACGCCCGGGGAACGTGTCCTTCCTTTATGGGGGGGGCGTCTGGCCACCTGAGGAGGCCCACATCGAGGGAATCCGCTGCTCGCTGGGACAGGGGACCCTCACATACCGTTCTACGACCATGGCATCTACGACCATCACCGTCTGGAAAAGGATGAGTACTACCGTGTTTCCCCGAAAGTAAGACAGCGTCTTACTTTCTTTTTACCCCCAAAAGTCCCACTATGTCTTACTTTCGGGGTATGTCTTATATTGGCAGGTATATGGCCCCATACGCAGGTAATAGACAGGTATATGTCCCCCATAAGCAGATTATAGGCAGGTATATGGCCCCATAGGCAGGTATATGGCCCCATAGGCAGGTATATGGCAGGCTGTAGGCAGCTATAGGTAGCTGTAGGCAGCTGTAGGCAGGTATAGGCAGCTGTAGGCAGGTATAGGGCAGGTATAAGGCAGCTGTAGGCAGGTACATGGCAGGTATAGGCCGCTGTAGGCAGGTATAGGGCCGGCTGTAGGCAGGTATAGGCAGCTGTAGGGCAGGTATAGGCAGCTGTAGGGCAGGTATAGGCAGCTGTAGGGCAGGTATAAGGCAGGTATAGGCAGCTGTAGGGCAGGTATAGGCAGCTGTAGGGCAGGTATAGGCAGCTGTAGGGCAGGTATAAGGCAGGTATAGGCAGCTGTAGGGCAGGTATAGGCAGCTGTAGGGCAGGTATAGGCAGCTGTAGGGCAGGTATAAGGCAGGTATAGGCAGCTGTAGGGAAGGTATAAGGCAGGTATAGGCAGCTGTAGGCAATATTATCAAAATAAAAAAACAAACAATCACTTACCTGAATCCCCGCTGCTCCGTCTGCCGGGCGCGCTCCTGCATCTTCTCGGCACAGGCGGGTGACATCATCAGGCCGCGCACGCAGCGTGATGACACACGCTGCCTGTGCCGGGGAGCTCCGGACAGCCGCCAGTCTGCGGCCGCCCGGAGGCCACTGCGGAGCACGGAGCGATCGCTCTGTGCCCCGCAGTGGTATCCCTTCACTTATATGCGCTCCGGAGGAGTCGCATATAGGTGAAGGGATCGCGGACAGTGCCCGGGCCAGCGCAGCGCCCGGACACTGTGCGCTGTACTCGGCTGTCAGTTATATGCGCTCCCTGAGGAGCCGCATATAGCTGAAGCCCTGTCGGCGCCCGGGCCATCGCAGCGCCCGAGCGCAGACTACGTCTTACATTCGGAGGTACGTCTTACATTAGGCGACCTCCCGACACCCCCGCTACGTCTTACTATCGGGGGTGTCCTACTATCGGGGAAACACGGTACGTCTCCTTCGCTGACAACCCACACACACTCTAACACATCCATTCGATTTGCCACATGGAACGTAGCAGGGCTAAATACACCAATCAAACGTAAAAAAGTCCTCACTCACCTAAAGAGGCTGGGGGCACACATCATATTCCTACAGGAAACACACTGGCGAAGGGAGGATCAGGGACTGGCTGAGCAGCTGTCATACGGCTTCATACACCTCTAAGTCCCGTGGAGTGGCGATCTTATTCCACAATAGCCTCTCCATAACAATCCATGACTCACATGCAGACCCCTCGGGCTACTTCCTCTACCTTGATGTTACTATCTGTGGAGTACGCTACTCTCTCCTAAACATCTACGCCCCAAACCATCCCAACGCGGACTTCTACTCCTCCATCCTCAACTTTCTACTGGGTAAACAGATACACACACTTATCATGGGAGGAGACTTTAATACAACCCTACAACCGGATTTAGACAGATCGGCCCCATCCACACAGGATCTACCAGCAGCCTCTGTCATTCTGTCCCTTATGAACCATTTTTCGCTATGCGACCATTGGCGCACACTAAACCTCTCTGAAAGAGATTACACCTACCACTCTGCGGTTCATAAGAGTCACTCCAGAATCGACTTCTTCCTAACGCCGACTCGCATCTTTCACTCCATACATAGAGCCAAGATTGAAAACATCCTGATATCCGACCATGCTCCTGTGGTATTTGATCTCTCTGGGAAGACTGACTCCCCGCGCTCCATTAACTGGAGATTCCCCTCATACTTGTCCCACTCCGAAAATTTTAAAAGCTATCTCAACACTCACTGGGCCAATTTCCAAGACGATAACATAGACTATATAGACAACATTAGCACCTACTGGCCGGCATCGAAAGCTGTGATACGGGGCCATGTGATCTCCTATTTAGGTTTTAAGAAAAAGGAAACACTCAAAAAATTCTTCACCCTCAATGCGGATCTTTCAAGGCCAAGCTAATTGGGGCATAGAATCCCAACGGAACTAATACTTTAGATGGGGGAATAGATTCTGTTCTCTGGTAGCGAAGGCAGGTAATTCTGACCAGGTCATATCCCATATTCTTAACCTGCAGGACCCCCTCACTCAAACACACACATCAGAACTCACACGGATCCAACAAATATTTACCCAGTATTTCTCGGACTTTTATAAAGAACGCCCCTATGATTCAACAGGAACCTGGTCTTTTCTCAATGGGGTAAATCTGTCCAATCTCTCATCGGAGGATAGCCTCACCTTAGAGGCTGACATTTCAGAAGCGGAGGTCCGCCATGCGCTCGCCCGCCTCCCCCACCGTAAAACACCAGGCCCAGACGGTCTGCCCTCGGAATACTACACCATCCTAAGCCCAGGTATAATCACCCCTCTAACTAATTACATCAATGCGATTTATAAAGGCCACATAAACCCCTCAGACTTCTATGAATCCCGAACCATTCTCCTCCCGAAACCACAAAGAGACCCGACGCAGCCACAATCCTATCGTCCTATATCCCTCCTTAACCAGGACTATAACATTCTCACCAAAATAATAGCTGATCGGCTACAAACGGTCATAAGCCCCCTTCTAACACCTTCACAATTAGGATTCCTGCATAACAAACACTCCACGGTAGGCATACGCACGGCGATAGCAGCCACGACCCTGGAGCATGACCCCAGACAACCCACTTCCATGCTGCTGGGACTAGACGCCGAAAAGGCCTTTGACTCTGTATCATGGAGGTTCCTTAACACTACTTTACGTCATCGTGGCTTTGGGAACACTTTTCTCACCTTCCTGCAACACAACCAAAATCACTCCTCCACTAGTCTCACTGTGAATGGTCTTAACTCTAACCCAATTCCCATTCAAAGGTTGCCCGCCAAGGCTGCCCCCCTCTCCCCACTCCTCTTTAATCTCTCAATAGACCCACTTATTCGTCACCTTGAAACCGTGACTCCATTCACCGGCATTAAGCTGGGCTCCCAGGAAATCAAACTATCAGCATTTGCAGACGACCTGATGCTGTATATCTCCAACCCAATTGTCGGTCTACCACACATTTTAACGGATATCCAAAAATATGGAATGCTGTCGGGCTTCAAGGTTAACGAACACAAATCCGAGGCTCTCCTTTTGAAGGGTAGATCAACACCACCGTGGACAAATTATTACCCCTTTAAGTGGCGAACTGACTCTTTAACATACCTGGGGGTCCGAATCACCAGAAAAGCAACCTCCCTCTATTCTGAGAACATAAGACCGTTCATTAGATCCCTCGAGTCCCACTTCAACATTTGGAAAAATCTCACATTATCTCCCCTGGGTAGAGCCAATATTATCAAACTAGTTATATTCCCTAAACTTCTCTACATTCTTCAATCTCTCCCGATCTACCTCAAACCCAAAGATGTGAAGTGGATTAACGCCTGTTTTATTAGATTTATATGGAACAACCGCAGACCCCGAGTAGCTCTGAGGGTTCTATACCAGCCTAGAAAAAATGGGGGTATCAACTTCCCGAACATCCAGCTGTATAACCTAGCAACCCAACTTCGTGTCATAGGGGACTGGATACTCAACGCATCACTCTACACTAATATTAAAATAGATCAACAACTAGCACATAATATACCCCTCACTACCATTCTACACATGCCATACTCAGACATTAGTGTTGAGCGATTATTATCAACAAAGTTGAAATCGGCACAGTTTTTATGTTGATCGAAATTTTTAGATCATGCGATAATGTAGGTTAAAATCTGTGCATCACCTATTAAGATCGCGCCATTTTCGGCGCTTCCTGTCATTTTGGCGGCCAGCAAATCAGCTTACAGAATAGAGCAGGGTGAGATGTGTGTGCGACGTCATGACTGGGATGTGTATGGTTGCGATTGGCTGGAAAAATCACATGACCTCGTTTTACATAGAACAGCCCTTCCTGTTCAGCCTCAGTGTCTCTCAGCGTCTCATAGCAGTAGGACGTGCGCTCTGCCTGTGTCCAAACAGCTCAGCGAAATTATTCTATTTCTTCACAGAGAAAGCTCTACTGTTACTGTGATCCTTACAACTTAGTTAATTTTAGAATTGGAAGATTTTATGTAGTTGGGTAGAGAATTTAAAGGAGATCTCCCGCGGGAAATCACGGGGGGAGTGGGGGGGGCACCCCCGGGGGCAAACACAGACAAGCTCAAAAAAAGAAACTGGTAAAGTTCACCAAGACTTAGTGTAGAATTGCACTGAATAGTTTTTTTTAACGTTTTCTATTGAAATTTTCCTGGTTTTGGGGCCCTGACAATTTTGGATACACATTTTTTAGTAACTGCAGGTCCCCTTTTTAGGTGCAAAATCCACTTTAATTATCAGTAACATTTCAAATAGGTGTTCTTTTTAAATTTTTTGCCCATTCCAGCTTTGTTGATAATCCCCCTTGAGTTAAAATTAAATCCAGAAATTTTTTGTAGTCAGCAAGGTTGATGGGTGAAAAAAATACCTTGTTTTATCCGAAAAAATTTCGATACGTGTTTTTTGATTTTGGGCGCACTACAGCTTTTTTCATTGAGGCATTTTGCACTTAAATGTGAATACGCAATTTTGTAGTACCACAGGTAAATTTGATGGGTCCAAAAAATACCTTTTTTTCCGAATACATTACAGATACTTTTTTTTTTGATTTTGGGCATACAGCTTTTTTCTTTGAGGCACCTTGCACTTAAATGTGAATACAGAATTTTGTAGTCACACAGGTAAATTGAAAGGGGGCCCAAAAATACCTTTATTATCCGAATACATTACAGAAGGTTTTTTTGCTTTTTCCCCGTCCGATTTGTTGATAGAGCCACCTTGCTTTTAAATTTGAATACAGCAATTGTGTGTTCCCACAGGTGAATTGATAGGCCCCAAAAAAATCCTTTTTTTTATCCGAATACTTTACAGATACGTTTTTTTTTGATTTTGGCGCACTACAGTTTGTTCTTTTGAGGCACTTGCACTTAAAGTAAATACAGAAATTTTGTATCACCACAGGTAAAATTGAAAGGTCCCAAAAATACCTTTTATTATCCGTACATTACAGATACGTGTTTTTTGCATTTTTTCCAGCCCAGATTTGTGATAGAGCCCTTTGCATTTAAAAATTTGAATCCGCAATTTGGTAGTTACCCAGGTGAATTTATAGGTCCCAAAAAAATACCTTTTTTTTCCCCGAATACATACAGAACGTGTTTTTTACTTTGGCGCACTACAGCTTTGTTCATTGAGGCACCTTGATTTAAATGGGGAAAACTGCAATTTTGTAGTCACCAAGGTAATTATGGTCCAAAATTCCTTTTTTATCCGAATCTTACAGATACGTTTTTTTTTTTTTTTGGGCGCCTACAGTTTTGTTCATTGAGGCACCTTGATTAAATGTTATACAGCAATTTTGTAGTCACCACGGGTAAATTGAAAGGTGCCAAAAAATACCTTTTTTATCCAAATACATTTCAGAAAAGGTTTTTTCCTTTGGCGCAGGCCAGTTTTTGTTAATAGATCTACTTTGCAGTTAAATTTGAATACAGCAATTTTTTTCCCCACGGTAATTGATAGGTGCCAAAAATACCTTTTTTTTTCCGAAAATTACAAAAACGTGTTTTTTGCTTTGGCCACTACGCTTTGTTCATTGGGCACCTTGCACTTAAATGTGAATACAGCAATTTTGAAATCCCCAAACAGGTGAATGAAAGGTGCCAAAAATCCTTTTTATTATCCAATACATTACAGAACGTGTTTTTTCCCTTTTTTCCACCGATTTTTTGAAGAGCAACTTGCAGAAAAAAAATTTGAATCCAGCAATTGGTATTTAAACCAAAAGGTGAATTGATAGGTGCCAAAAAAACCTTTTATTATCCGAATACTTTCATATAGTGTTTTTGACTTTGGCGACTACAGCTTTTTTTTTGGGCACCTTGCACAAAAGGGGAATCAGCAATTTTGTATCCCCAAAGGTGAATTGAAAGGTCCAAAAATACCTTGTATTATCCAATACATTTCAGATACGGTTTTTTTTCCTTGTGGGCAGGCCAGCTTTGTTGATAGATAATTTTGCAGTTAAATGTGAATACAGAAATTTTTGTTTTGATTTGAGGGATTTGAGAATAGCTGTGATTTCCCGTTTTTTAATAAGAATTTTCCCAAAAACTTTCCATACCTTCTCAATTTTTTATCTTTTTCTGACTTGGGGGCAAAATGCAGGGGGGTAAGCGAGCAAAAGGGGGGGGTTTGGGAATGGAGTAGAGGTACGAGAGAAGGTGCCCTTCCAGTGCGGCGCAACCGCAGCAGTGGTTCTCGGTTGCGGACCCTCGGGGCCCGTCATGGGGGTCAGGGCCTGTGAAACTCAGTAAAGAAAAAGCGTCGCCAAAGTCCTTCATGGTTTTTGCAACCGCATCCAAGTCTTTTCCCCTCGTCCTCCAGTCAGGCCACAAAATTTCGCATCAGCATCATCAGCATCCCTCCAACTGAAGCACCCAAAAAGCAACTCGTTCCACCATGGGATAATCCCCTTTTTTTAGACCCTTTTATGACAAAATGCGGGTTTGGGGGCAGAAGGGCTGTCAAAAGATCAAGAGGCCAAAGAGGTGATTTTCCTGCTCTGACCCCAGTTATGATGCCACAGAGGAGGAGAAGGAACCCGGGGAATCGGCAAAAATCCCGGGCGGGGGGCAACGCCTTTCATCCCCCTTTGCTTGTGCCCGCAGTCCCGAATGTCAACGACGAAGTCACCTGTGTTGTGAGATGAGACGACATTGCGGATCCAACGTGGTCATTTCAGCAGAATTTGCTTGCGAGGTTATCATGGGGCAGGAGGAAGAAGATGGGGGAGTGTAGTACGGGTTCCCCCTCAAAAGGGGGGGGGCGGTCGCAGAATCCGCTGATATGATTCCGCCAGCCACGGTCAGCGCAAACCCCCCTCCTCGCTTATCGCCGCAAAAAAGGGCCAGACCCCTCAAGCCTGGGGGCCTTCTTTGAGCAAGCCTCTGATTCACCCGGATGTCATATGCCCCCCTTTGCCGTAAAAGCATAAGTAGAGGCAAGAACCCTTTGGGGGTAAAAACCCAACATGTTAGGGCCCCATGCAGCGAATGCGGTTAAATGGAGGCAACACTTGGCCAAAAAAGGCCCCGACCCAGCCCGGGCCCCCAACCACGTACACCCCTGCTCTGCCCCCTCCTCCTCGCCACCACCAAGGTTTCCCAGGGCCCCGTCTCCAGAGTCATGATCAGGGTCAGCCCCCGCTTCGCCCCACCATCCCCGAGTACCACTAGCACCACCAGAGCCCATCCTACCCCTTTCCTTCCAACAGTTTGATGACCGCACGCCGACAGCGGCCCGTCTAGAGCCAGCCTTCTGTCTTCCGGTTTTGGGAGCAAAGAAACACTTTAACCCCAACCATCCCAAAGCCAAAACCCCTGAATGTCGGCATTGCCGGTTTTTGGCCTTGAAATGTTGCCTTTCCGTCTGGTGGACACGATGGGTTCCCCACGCGGGGCCTTGCCTGCCCCAATACCAGATCCCGGGGAAAGCTTTTCTTTGCCAAAAAAAGCCTTCCCTCCCCTGGCCAGCACGGTCATCTAAAATTTTTATGGGCGTTGTCTGCATCGTGGGGGGAAAAGTCCATCTGACCACCGCACATGGATATAAGCACCCAAAGGGTATACTCGGGGACAGCTCACGGGGAGCTGGTGGAGTCTCGGGGGGGCGGTGGCTCTCGGGCTGGCAAAAAGCTCTTAAAAAACGGGGGGGATGGTGCGGGTTCTTTCCCCAAAGGCCCTTTTTAGCATCAGTGCCCATAGAACCGGGTGTTGAAATTAAATCTGTCTTGGGACCGTCCCCACACGGGTCGGAGCTGTGGACGGCTCCTCCCAACGAGACCACGTGGCTGGGGGCTAAGAAAACCCTTTTGCCCCGGAAGGAGGGGGGCAAAGGGCGAAATCGTGGCCGCCCTTTAAAATGGTAGGGTGGAGACATCCCCTTTCCTGGCACATGTAAAGAACCTTGTCGTCCAGAAATTTTAAAGAGTACCCGGGGTCTGGACTGCCCGTGAGGAAGGCTCGAAGTCTAAGTTCGCCTTCCGCCGTTCGCACCCTGCTTTGTCCGCCTGGCTGCTTGCAGCGCGTCGGCCCCCCGTCAACCGTCTCTGTTTGACGGGGGGAACAAGCGGGAAATTTCCCCCCCCACATGCCCTGATTGTGGCAGCAGGCAAACCCCTACGCGTACAAGTGACACATGGGCCTGCAAGCAGTGGTGCGGACTCGGGGTGTTGAGAAAACCGAGATGGAGGCAGGTGAAAGAGCCTGCACCATCCTTTCGTTTTGAAGAAGCCACCAAAATGGTCAGTGGGACAATGCCCTTGCAGCATGAGCATTTGGGATTTTTGTTCTGGGAAAGATGTTGGACACTTGAAAACAACAGGGCCCGCCAGCGACGGAGGGGAGACGGAACAGATGCGGCCGGAGCCTTTTCTCCGTCGAATAAAGGCCCGACAGTTTTTTCCAATTTTTCGGTCTCTTAGGAGTGGTTCGGGGTCCAAGGGGGGGTGCAAGGTGGGGCCTCAGCTCTCAGGGGGCATATTGGCAAGTCAGGCTGTGTTAACGGCCCGGGGGAAGTGGAGGGGGGAGGATTCCTGACCGAGTTACCGAGTCCCTGCCTTGGGAAAAGGGGTTGGCGGAATTTGAGGCGGGGGGGAGGAAGAGAGGGAATTCAGTTTGCTAGTGCCCTCG
>JAODAL010055533.1:0-23888 GCA_025379985.1 Phyllomedusa bahiana
GGGGATAGGTAAAAGTGTCAAAAAGTTATTCTCACATAAAGTGACATCAGATTTCAAAAATTGGGCTCTGCCAGGAAGGTCAAAACTGGCTGCGATGGTAAGGGGTTAAACAAGTATGTATTTAAAACATGTGTTGGACAATCAGACCTGATCCGGGTTAAAAGGATTTTACTATACATTTTTTGCAGAATAAGTGACCTCCCCCTTTGAGTAGTATAAACATGAGAACTACGTAGGAATCAGTTGAGGTTTAAATTCACATTACACTTCATTTTAATGTATTGCTACTCACATAGCTCCAGAGCAAATTCACATCTACCCAAGTCATGTTTGTCAAGCAGTGTTTAAAATGCATGAACAACTCCAGTCTGAAAATTTGGGTTAAATTTGTTTTATTCAGTGGCAAATTCTGTAAGCAATATAATATTCATAGATGGAATAAGTGTAGAAATGTTGCAAAATATTAGAAGCTAACATGTCTAGATAGCATTAAAATTTTTATCTCTCAATACTTATAAAATCGGTCAATACCTGCAAGGCCAGGAACGTGATGGATAGTTCAATATAATTCCATAGACATCATTATAAAACATGAAGAAGAGATAATCAAGGCATAAACACAAGAGACAAGTAAGTGCGTCAAGAGAGAAGGATGCCTGGAAGCAGGATGGGAAATGCTATGAGATGCTTTCTATTTTTGTCTAGCAGTCAGAATACAGATTTTACTAGTTCTATGATAGAAATTATTTTGATTATAAAAATTATATTCTGTTATATAAATTGATGAAGGCAGATTTTCTGGCCTCTGAGCTAGGAAGAAAAGTGGAAGTAACTGTCACGTCAAAGGGGACAGTCATAATATAAAACAAAGTCATTGTGTCTCAAAGTAGACAGTTGTGTTGTATAACTTGTAAGCAAATGGTGTTTACCTGTTTGCATTGCTGGTTGCTTTGCTACTGATTAAAAAAAACAAACAAATGAAGCCCTCCTTGCTATATAGCATGCATTTTTTCTTGTGCCAACATATGGTGCCTCCATATAACACCATATAACATACATCTTTGTTTACATAGCATGATGAGAGTGTAAGATGTAAAAAAACCTTTTGTTTGAAACTATATACTCCATAGATTTTAAAGGAGTTATAATATGGTTGTACATGGGGTATAGGAGGGTAGAATACCAAATATAGCTGGTTCTAAATTAAGATAGATAATCTTATTTATGTCTTTATTTATTTATTTGCAAGTTTGTGCTACTGTTGTTTAGATTTAGGTAGAATTTGTCATCAACTCAAATCCAAAACACAACACTAGTCAGTGCATTGTCTGTTACTGTCAGAATCAATGCCCCTAGGTACCTGGAATCTACAGCTTTAGTGAAGCTAAACTTTACAGATAAACCACAATGATATAGCAGCAAAGAATATTTCTTCAACTTTTTAAATGGCTTTCAATGGCTTTTATTTTGAGATTAGAGCAAATAACACAAAAAAATCTATGAAATCACAATCAAGCTAAACTCTGTAAAATCTGTTATACATTTGGAAGGTTCTGTTCCCCAAATTTGTTGATGACCGTTAACTAGTTTGCTGCAGGTCTGTAGTCAGCCCAGTATCGCCATTGACAAAAAAGCTGTCATAGAGGACAAGATTTGGGACGACATGTAGAAACGGGGCTGTGCCAGAATTATGGCGTCAAAAAGCTGTAGTGGACCTGTTCTATAGATGTATGAATAGGTGTACTCCAAACTTTTGCAGGATAACTGCCCTGTACCGCGCCAAAGACACTTTTTATTGTGCCAAAGTTTTGGGGCGTTCTGAGGGCGTGCCACACCACATTCATAGAAGTAGACATATTTATGATTCTTTGATGCCAAAATATTGGCGCCGAACAGTTAGAACAGCCAGACCAAATTAAAGTTGGTCTTTCTGAGCCTGAGTTGTTGTATTGGCACTAGACTACACCTGTATGTATGATCTGTAGAAAAACAGGTTCATTCATTCTGGTGCAGTCTATACTACCTTAAAGCAATTTAGAACTGGTCTATCAGCACCAGAATTCATACATGTCGCCATCTATGCACCACTTTTTGCCGCATAAATGTATTCCTCAATGGCACACATTTATAAAGTGCAGTGAGACACTTTCATACTGATTAATGCTGAACAAACTTACTGAGAATTACAACTATCAAGGTGGTGCCACTTTTCATACATGTCCTCCTTAGTCCTTACCATCTGTCACTCTGAACTGCCAAATCGTATCAGTTACAAACCTGTTGGCAATAGCTCTCCATAGATTTTGAATGGAAAAAATGAGCACTGCTACATTTAAACTTTTCTTTACTGTGGCTGGGCTTCTAGCAGTGGTAATACTTTCATACATTTATCATTATCAGGGAATGTAGACATGAAATTGCAGAACATTTTTAATCATGGTGATCTGAAATATTTTATAATTTTAAATTTTACACACATTAAAAGGTTTGCAAAGACTGCATAGCCTTTAAAATCTATAAATCATTGGAGAAAAAAATAAAACACTGCTTCTGTTCTACGGGCAAAAATGACAAATTTCTAAACAGAAAATCCTGTTAACATTTCACTTCTAGTAAACAGACATTTTTCTCTATAGAAATAAAGGATTTCAGGACAATCTTATGAAGGGACATTCTTTTTTTTTTTTTTGCTTTTAAATACAATGGGGCCACATGTATGGAAACTGTCTAGGTCTAAAACTTTCTTTGTTGCCCATAGCAACCAACCAGAGCTCCTCTTAAATTTCATATAATGCGCTGAAAAAAAAAAATGAAAGGGGAGCACTGATTGGTTGCTGTGGGCAACAAAGAAAGTCTTACACCTAGACAGTTTTCATTCATGTCTCCTAAACTGATTCAAACTTTATGACAATTTAATTTTAGACTAATAAGTTCAGCAGGGTTGCTGTATTACTATTATATCAATGGCCAACAGCGTAGCTACTGTATTTTCATTAAAAAAATGGATGATACAATCAGAACTAGGATAGAGACAATCAGAACTAGGATATAGTGGTTAAAGGGGTTTTCTCACTACAGGCTTTCACAGGCATCTGAGCTTTTTCACTAGCTGAGATTTTCAAATCCAGGAGCGGATCTCTTCTCCCAGTAACTAGGTCTTACCTCACTGAAGAGTGGTGACATCAACGCATGCGCTCCCTGTTCCTGCTCAGTTCTGAGTCCTCTTCTTCATTCAATGTCAGCAGTGGGAGGGAGTGGATGTCACAACTCTCCAGACCTCCTGTAGTGGTCAGTTCTCATGCCTGAAGAGATGTTATAGCCACCTTCCTCCTAGGCTTCACAAGCATTCCTTGTAATCAAAACACCTGCATTGGTGTAAACAGTTATAAATACAGCCTGAAATGATGAAACAAATGTGAGAAATGCACTCTGCTCCCTCCTCTTTCATCAGGCAGAAAATATAAGGGTGTGTTACATGGGTGGGGGGAGCAAAGTGAATAAGGGTGTGTTATATGGGTGTGGGAGTGAATCTGACAGCTAAAGAGGCTCAGAAGTTGTCCAGATCCTTCACATCAGAGCTGTCATTGTGAATGGAGCAGAGAAAAGCACAGTAAGTCTTTTTCCCACAGTTCAGAGAGGAGTGAGCACAGAGAGCGCAGGGCAGCCAATCACAGCACAGGGGGCATGTCCCAAGCCCAGGCTGCAGAAGTAGCTCTAAACACGCACAGATTAGCTAACAGCTGCTATACTAAATGAGGTAATACAAACCAATTGCAAAAGTATAGGCATAATCTTTATAGAAGAAGAAAAATATGTCCAGCAGGATAAAAGCATGGTTATTTTATTATATCATAATCCAATACAGAGGGTAGTACAAATGAGTGTCATGCTTATGCATTTCAAACTGCAAAAGTCCTTGCTCACAGCTAAATTTAGCATTTAGCTGTGAGCAAGGACTTTTACAGTATTAAATGTGAAAGCGTGATACTCGTTTGTACTACCCTCTGTATTGGATTATGATGTAATAAAGTAACCGTGCTTTTATCCTGCTGGACAAATTTTTCTTCGTGGATGAAGATTATGTCTATGCATTGACCGTGACAGCTGACGGTGTACGTAACGTGGTTGGAGTTACATCTGGTTACCGATATTGGAACTGCTATTGCAGGGGGAGCTCCATATATTTTTTCTTATACAATTGTAAAACTGCTTATTTTTACTGTCCTCGTCATTACAGATATGATGTTTGTAGCGAGAAAATCCCTTTAATGGAATAGTAACAGCTTGAAGCATTTCAGCCACAATGCAAAATCTGTAACAGGTCCCCCATCTACCATCAATAATACTGTTTTCCTTTTATTTTGAAAAGCTTTTTCATTGGGAAAGGAGAGTAGAAGAAACTTTGTAATTAAAATCTTATATTTTATAAACAATCTTATATTATATTATACAATGCACATCACTTGGTTATGGTGGGGGTGTCTTTGGAAGGGATATTTCAGACCTTACTATACAAGTAATGAAATATCCACAGCATATACAGTAGTCCTGACTGCCGGCATTGCTCCTGCCTCTGTGCAAATACCTCACTACAGGTATGCCTTGTGCTGCTTAAAGGGGTTTTGCCACGATGTAATGTTGATGTTGGATCCTCCAAAATGGGTATTTAATCACTTTTCTAAATATATGTGATTACAAAAAGTTAAGCCTCTGAGAGCTACAGCTTTCTTTACAAGCCCTTAGTTACTTAAAAGTTTGCATTAGACAAGACCAGCTCCAGCTGACAGGAGCTGAGAAGCTGATCTGGTCGCACTTGCATTGTCTGTACTTCTTATCTGATGACAGGGAACATGACTGAGCTTTCAAGGGACTGTGGAGAAAGATGTTGTGTGTTTTTATTGAGAATCCACTGGTTCTAATGTTTTATTTGAGTACACATTGCACAACGCTCCCTGCTTCCTCTGCTTCCTCAGAGTTGCTGCCCAGGCCCCCTCCCTCTCCTCTGTGAGGCTGCTGTGCTTTGTTTATATTCTCTCCTGATCAGATTAAGAGGTAATGAACTCACTTCGTGGCAAAACCCCTTTAAGCATCTAAGCACTGCAGGCTACCAATTTTATCATCTACTGCCCCTAATAGTTATAATCATACTCTGCTACCACCATATCAGTATTCCTACAATGTGTCCAGTGTGTCCAGTGTGTGTATAGTGTTATCTTTGATCCCTAAACATGATCTGCACGACTAAGTTCGTCAAATGACCGAAATGTCACATCAATTCATGATAACCAGACCTTTTGAGATCCATTACCAACAATGTTCAGTAATGTTCTGTGGGCAAATTTACAGCAATGATTGACATATCTGCTCTGCTATTCCTAGCTGAGCCTATTGTAAGATTCTTAGTAATGAAAGGGTTTACATAGATGGACACAAGGCTAAAGAGCTCTCAGGGGTTAAAGTTTGTCAGTAAGAAAAATAAACAAGCTCCTTTAATGTGGTGAGCAATATGGTGAGAATACCCCTTTGATAGTTCAACCCTTTGTCAACAATGGGTTAAGGGGAAAACACATTAGACAGAAATTAAAAAGAGGAAACAATTACTTTCCCCTAGTAATAAGGAGATTTAGCTTAATGCAGACATTATAATAAAATAATTTGATCCTATTCTAAAGCTTATTTACTGCAAGAAGATATGTTCACCAATAAAATGCAAGCCCCCAAAAATCTATATATCAAAAATATACATTACTTTATTAAACAAAAAATATTAAAATATCAATAAAAAAAGTCATAAAGAATATTAAAATTTATCTAAAATGGAGAAATCTAGCATCCAAACAAATGCAAAGAAGTTTTGAGTAGATCATAAATCAAGAGAACACATTGTAATTAGAAGTGGGTGAATCGATTCTAACAACGTGGAATTCGTTTAGAATTTCAGGAAAACTTCGGTTCTGCACGAAGCCGAAGTTTAGGGTGATTCGCGTGAATGAAGCTTGTTTTTTATTGGTAAAATGGCTGCAAGCACATGGCGTTACATGGGGCAGAAAACTTTGGAAGGAAGAAAGGAACAACCTCAATGATATGTGCAGACATGAAGCCAATCAGCGACCGGCGGGCTTCTGTGACATCACAGCCCTATAAATACGGATGCCATCTTAAATCCTCACACTTCTCACTATGTCCTGTCATAAGCATCTTGCTGCTGCTGCTGCAGCACTATATTGTAAAACAAGCTCATTTTATCAGCGACTGGGGGGAAAGACCATCACAAATGTGTGTCATTTGCTCACTTGTTCTTTAGCCAGCGTTATTATTTTGTTTTAGTTTGTGGGGTATTCTCCCTAAAGTCCAGGGTAGATGTACTTCTGTCCCATATATGCCTCAATAACAACATGTTGATCTGGAGGGTATTAAATAACGAATGTTAAATTTAAGCCCTAGATTGTGGGTAAATTTGCACTAAAATGCAGTGTGTCTTTTTATTTTTGTAACGTCTGAGTAGTGGATCCTCGGGACCACTGAAAGCGATGGTAGTTAATCCACGCCAGTGAACGGAATCTAAGTAGCCCCCGGTTTTCACCAGAGCCCGCCGCAAAGCGGGATGGACTTGCTGCGGCGTGAGGCTACCAGGTCGTCCCCATGGCAGTCGAGGTGCAGCGTGGTACAGAGTCGTAGTCCGAGAATCGTAGTCGTGGCAGGCAGGAGGTCAGGGCAGGCGGCAAAGGTTCGTGGTCGTGGACAGGCAGGAAGGTCAGGGCTGGCGGCAGAGGTTCGGAGTCGAGAAACGTAGCAAGAGGTCTGGTACATGGTAAGGCGAGAATATACTTAGGGAACGCTTTAGCTAAGGCACCAGGCAACATAGATCCAGCAAGGAGTGACAGGGAGCGTAACCCTAAATAGAGGAGGCGTCTGGCAATTAGCCAATTAACGGGACGCTGGCCCTTTAAATCTCTGAGAACGAGCATGCGCGCGCCTTAGAGAACGGGCACGCGCGCCTCGGCCGGCAGAGGGCGCGGATGGGACAGGAACGAGGTCAGGTGAGTCCCTGTGTGCTGCGGGACCGCCGCTTGTCCTGCGGCCAGAGTCGCGCCCCGGACCCGGCACACACCCGGGAGGGCCGACACGGGTGTGCCCGCGGCCCAAGGAGCGGAGGCACCGGTGACAGTACCCCCCCCTTAAGTCTCCCCCTCTTCTTTGGCCGAAGGAATAAGGTCTCGGTTCAGGATATTGGACTCCGGTTCCCAGGACCTCTCTTCGGGGCCGAAGCCCCTCCAATCTACAAGAAAAAATCGCTTACCCCTGATGGTCTTCATATCAAAGATGTCCTTCACTTCAAAGACATCAGGGGATTCTAACACCGGAGACGGAGCAGCGCTCCTCTGGGAGAACCGGTTCAGGACCAGCGGCTTTAGGAGGGAGACATGAAATGCGTTAGGAACCCGGAGAGACGGAGGCAGGCAGATTTTATAGGACACCGGGTTCAGTTGTCGCAGAATTCTGAAAGGTTCCAGAAACTGCGGACCCAGTTTAAAGCTAGGGATCTTGAGTCGTATGTATCTAGAAGAGAGGAATATTGGGGAAGGTCTTCTCCTCTTGTCAGCTTGCGTTTTCATGCGGGCTGAAGCCTGGAGTAAGGCTTGTCGGGTCTCTCGCCAGATGACACTGATATCCTGAACCTGGTTGTCCACGGCGGGGACCTCGGAGGCAGAAGCCAAGGGGAGGGGAGGGCGCGGGTGACGGCCATAGACCACAAGGAATGGAGAGCCGCCAGTTGAGTCGGAGTCCCGGTGATTATACGAGAACTCGGCCCAAGAAAGCAATTCGGACCAGTTGTCCTGACGTCCGGACACGAAGTGCCGTAGATACTCCCCCAAGATCTGGTTTACCCTCTCCACCTGCCCGTTAGTCTGGGGATGATATGCGGAGGAAAAATCCAGCTTGATTTGCAACCGGGAACACAGGGCACGCCAGAATTTAGAGACAAATTGGACGCCTCGATCAGAGACGATGTGGGATGGTAAACCATGCAGGCGAAAAATGTGCTGGAAAAAATAGCCCGCCAATTGGGGAGCTGAAGGGAGACCAGGCAGCGGCACAAAGTGGGACATTTTTGAAAATCGGTCAGTGACCACCCAGATGACGGAGTTCCCCGAGGAAGGGGGAAGGTCCGTGATGAAGTCCATGCCTATGTGTGTCCATGGAGCCTCCGGAACAGGCAGAGGGACTAGGAGACCTGTGGGCCTATGGCGTGGGACCTTGTTTCGGGCACAAGTGGTACAGGAAAGAACAAAGTCCTTGACATCTTGGAGCAGAGTTGGCCACCAGTAGTGTCGCGAGATGAGGGCATAGGATTTTCGTACCCCGGGATGACCGGCCAGAAGAGAGCTATGCCCCCAACCCAGAATTCTCTTCTCTGTGTGCAGGACCCCAACACGGAGGGTCACTGGCCTGGTGATAAACTGAATGGAGTCGCCGAGGAGCTCCCAACTGACGGAAGAGATAAGCAACGGCTTTTCCAGACGGGTCACCGGCAAGCAGTAGCGTGACACCAGAGCGGCATGAATAAAGTTCCCGGCAGAGCCCAAGTCCAGGAAGGCAGAGGGCCGTAGAGATAGACCCGCTTCCGTGGTTACCTCTACTGGCAACAACAGTCGTGGAGAGGAGTGCTGAGCACCTAGGGACGCCTCTCCTACAGCCCCTAGATGCAAGCGTTTCCCGGCCGCTGAGGACGCTGCGGACAACTCCTGCGAAAATTGTACGGACTGGCGCAGTAGAGGCAGAGATTCTCCAGCCTGCGACGGGACAGTTCCGACTCCGACAAGTGAGCCCGGTCCACCTGCATGGGTTCTTCAGTGGACGACTGTGGAGGAGGCAGCAGAGATCTCTGAAATACTGGAGCCAGACGAGATAAACGGCGGGGTTGTGCCAAGTCCCGTTCCTGACGGAGCTCCTGCTGTCTCTCCACAAAACGCACATCTATGCGAGTGGCTAAATGGATGAGCTCACTCAACGACGGTGGGAGATCTCTGGCTGCGAGGGCGTCCTTTACTCTGCTTGACAGACCCTTCCTAAATGTGGCACAGCGGCGTCATTCCAGGTCAGCTCGGAGGCTAGGGTGTGGAATTGAACCACATAATCCCCTCCAGAGGAGTCCCCTTGGCGTAGATTTAGTAGCGCCGTCTCCGCGGAAGATGCTCGCGCAGGCTCCTCGAAAACGCTGCGGAATTCTGTGAGGAAGGCCTGTAGATCTGCGGTCACAGGGTCATTCCGGTCCCAAAGAGGCGTCGCCCAGGCTAGGGCCTTCCCGGAAAGCAGACTCACCACGAACGCCACCTTTGACCTTTCAGTGGGAAACTGGTCGGCCATCAACTCCACGTGATGGAGCACTGTGTGACGAAACCTCTACAGAGCTTCGAGTCCCCATCAAACATCGAAGGCAGTGGAAGGCGAAGCTTCGGACCCACGGTTGCCAGTGAGACGGCCGGGATAGAAGAAGACATCGGTGCAGAGACAGGTTGCTGCTGCTGGGACGCCAGGAGTTGGCGCATCATGGCGGACAGCTGTCCCAGTTGCTGAGCTTGTTGCGATATCTGCTGCGACTGTTGGGCGACAATGGACATGAGATCTGAGATGCGTGGCAGGGGCACCTTGGCGGGATCCATAGCTGGATCTAACTGTAACGGCTGAGTAGTGGATCCGCTTGACCACCGCAAGCGATGGTAGTTAAGCCACGCCAGGGAACGGAATCTAAGTAGCCCCCGGTTTTCACCAGAGCCCGCCGCAAAGCGGGATGGACTTGCTGCGGCGTGAGGCTACCAGGTCGCCCCCCCTGATGTGACTTGCTTGCGGTGGCAGCCGAGGTGCAGCGTGGTACAGAGTCGTAGTCCGAGAATCGTAGTCGTGGCAGGCAGGAGGTCAGGGCAGGCGGCAAAGGTTCGTGGTCGTGGACAAACAGGAAGGTCAGGGCTGGCAGCAGAGGTTCGAAGTCGAGAAACGTAGCAAGAGGTCTGGTACACGGTAAGGCGAGAATATACTTAGGGAACGCTTTAGCTAAGGCACGAGGCAACATAGATCCAGCAAGGAGTGACAGGGAGCGTAACCCTAAATAGAGGAGGCGTCTGGCAATTAGCCAATTAACGGGACGCTGGCCCTTTAAATCTCCGAGAACGAGCGCGTGCGCGCCTTAGAGAAGGGGCACGCGCACCTCGGCCGGCAGAGTGCACGGACGGGACAGGAACGAGGTCCGGTGGGTCCCTGTGTGCTGCGGGACCGCCGCTCGTCCTGTGACCAGCGTCGCGCCCCGGACCCGGCATACACCCGGGAGGGCAGACACGGGTGCGCCCGCGGCCCGAGGAGTGGAGGCACCCGTGACAATTTTGTCCCATATACGACTAATTTACATCTGATTTTTCTGTAGGGTATTTCATACCAAAAGCTTAATTTATCTTCTTGATAATGGGGTAATTTGGACTAAATCACAGGGTGTCTGTATTTTTGGTCCTCTATACGCCTAATTTACATCTGGTTTTTCTGTATGATATTTCATACACAAGGCTTAATTTAACTTCTTGATTGTGCGGTAATTTGGACTAAAGTACAGGGTGTCTGTATTTTTGGTCCCATGTACGCCAAATTTATATCTGGTTTTTCTGTACGATATTTCATAACAAGGGCTTATTTAACTTCTTGAATGTGTGGAATTTGGACTAAAATACCAGGGTGGACCTACATATTTTTTGGTCCCATGTACGCTAATTTACATCTGGTTTTCTGTATGGTATTTCATACCAACAAGCCTTAATTTATCTTCTTGATTGTGCGGTAATTTGGACTTAAATACAGGGTGTCTTTATTTTTTGTCCTCTATACGCCTAATTTACATCTGTGTTTTCTGTACGATATTTCATACACAAGGCTTAATTTAACTTCTTGATTGTGTGGTAATTTGGACTAAAATACAGGGTGTCTATATTTTTTGGTCCCATGTTCGCCTAATTTACATCTGGTTGTTCTGTATGATATTTCATACACAAGCCTTAATTTAACTTCTTGATAGTGCGGTAATTTGGACTAAAGTACAGGGTGTCTGTATTTTTTTGTCCTCTATACGCCTATCATACATCTGTTTTTTCTGCACGGTATTTCATACCCAAGGCTTATTTTAATCTTTTTATCAAACAGTATGTCAGACAGAGAGGTGGCAGGCCCTTCACATGCGAGTGGCAGTGGCACAAATGTTCCTGGAGCAGGCACAGGTCACAGCACAGTAAGGGGACGTCGCAGCAGGGGTGACTCGGTGAGGCCAGAACTGCCGGTGTCATCTAGCGGCTGTGTGTTGACCAGCAACCCAAGGGTTCTTGATTGGTTGACTAGGTCATCCACTTCCTCCCAGATGACATCTGACAACCCCAGCCAAGAGTCGGTGGGAACGTCAGACACAACCCTTAGTTGGCATTGCCTGGGAGCGGGTCAGCGGCGGTCGTCAACCCGCCTCTGTCCCGTTCAGTTCTCTCAGCCAGAAATCTACTATGTGGTCTGGGCTCAGCGCCACTATACAACGAGGACGAACTCTTTGAGGACAGTCAGCAGCTGCTTGACAGCGAAGAGGTGGGGCAGACATCCGCTGCTTCTTACAGTAGGCAGGAAACTAGTGATGTGGAGAGTGGCATGAGAGGTTTTGTTGCAAGCAGTCAGGATCTGCATACTGAGAACATTGAGGAGAATAGCAGTGATGGGCAAACACAAATCGATGACGATGTAGCCGATCGCACTTGGGAGCCGGGAGCAAGGGCTTCATCATCGGGAGAAGAGGGTGTCAGCTTGCCCGTCAGGCAGCGGCGCAGCCAGCAAGTCGGTAGTGTGGCCGTGAGTCAGCAGGGTGGTAGCAGTGTGAGGTTGGGAGCCAAACGGCCACGGGGTAGAAAACCCGCTTCGCAGAAAGTGAAGCGTGGCCAGGGAGCTAACATTGACACCACGGCCCCACGTCAACACATGTAGTGTCACCATCCAGTGTCCTGGGAGAAACATGTCTCGTCCATTTTGCCGCCACAGCAACAGCAACAGCAGCCCAGTGGCATGCATGCCATTGCAGCCAGTCAATGCTCCACCACTTCTGCAGAAGGGAGCTGTTTCTCTTTGACATCATCTCCCGGTCCAGATGCTTATGCTCCTCGCTACTCATGGCGCCAGCAGTCGTACAACGAGGCGATTGCAAAGAGACAACAGTATGCGTCCAACCATCCTAAGGTGCAGATGCTGACCATGTTCCTATCCAAGTTGTTGGTACTGCAGTCCCTCCCTTTCCAAATGGTGGACTCCATTCAGAGAACTAATGGCCTATGCCGAGCTGAGGTGGAGAGTTCCAAGCCGTAGTTTCTTTTCCAAAAAGGCAGTACCAGCCCTTCACAAATATGTAGAACAGAAGGTGGGCCAGTCCTTGAGCTTATCGGTTTGTTCCAAGGAGCACGGCAGCGCGGACTTGTGAAGCTGTAGCTACGGTCAGGGCAAATACATGTCCTTTACAGCCCACTGGGTGAATGTACTTTCTGCCCAGGCACACCAACAACTTGGATAGGAGACGGCGCTTTCTCCTCCACGTTGTCAAACTGCTGCTCCTGCGCCAATGTTCGCTTCCTCCTCCTCCACCACAACCATCTCAGCCTCCACAAGTACTGCTCCATCATATCACATGTGTAGGGCACAGCAGTGTCACGCTGTTCTACATCTGGCTTGCCTCGGCGAACGAAGTCACACAGGGGAGGAACTGCTCCGTGTCATGCAGCAAGAAATCGATGTGTGCTTTCTCCGCGCCAACTGCAAATCAGAACCATGGTGACGGACAATGGGAGGAACATGGTGTTCGCGCTGCACCGAGGAGGGATGACCCATGCACCCTGCATGGCGCATGTGTTCAATCTGGTTGTGAAAAGGTTCCTGAAGTCTTCCACCGATCTTCAGAAGATTCTGAAAATGGCCAGGAAACCGTGCATGTACTTCATCCATTCCTACAAAGCCAGGCACACCCTCCTCGAGTTGCAGCGGCAGAACAGCCTCCCCCAACACATGCTGATATGCGATGTTTTCACCCGTTGGAATTCCAGCCTGCACATGTTGGACCGACTGTATGAACAGAGAAAGGCCCTTAAAAATTTTTGATGATCCAGGCGGGCAGGAGTTCTCCCCTGTGTAACTTTGATGTTAGCCAGTGGCAGCTCATGCGTGACACCTGCCGTTTGCTGAGGCCGTTTGAGGAGGCAACGTTATTTGTCAGTCGCCAGGACTACGGGATGAATAACGTCATTCCACTGCTTCATGTCCTGGAACAGATGCTGAAAAATATGTCTGGGTAGGGAACTGGAGACGTGGCAACTACACCTTGTGGCCACATGAGTCTGGTGGGGACTGAACTGGAGGAGGAGGAGGAGGGGGAGGACATTAGAGCACAAGCATTGTCTGGTGAAATGAGTGGTTTTTCTACCTAGGTGACAGGAGAGAAGGAGCAGGAGCATCCGGAGGACGTAGAGGGAGATGAGGAAGACGAGGCAGATGACCCTCAAGCACCGTGGCAGTATACAGTCAAGTTGAATCAGGCGTGGATCGGCCAGGATTTCCACACACCAATGCCTTAGGCGTCAGATTACATCAGCCATGACACCTCCCCAAAACTTTGAGAAATGATGCCACACATCTGCTGCCAGTTTCTCCAACTGCCTACCACCATCTTTACCAGGGACTAGTATTTCCACCCACCTCCACACTCATTGGACCCCTCTCTGACCTCATGCGGCGGGGGCTGCTGCCGTGACCTCCACACCCTGTCATTGTGCCACTCTCTGACCTTATGCTGTTGCTGCTGCCGTGACCTCCACACTGTGTCATTGTGCCACTGTCTGACCTCATGTTGCTGCTGTGGCTGCTGCCGTGACCTCCACACTGTGTCATTGTGCCACTGCCTGACCTCATGTTGCTGCTGTGGCTGCTGCCGTGACCTCCACACTGTGTTATTGTGCCACTGTCTGACCTCAAGCTGCTGCTGTGGCTGCTGCCGTGACCTCCACACTCGGTCATTGTGCCACTCTGTGGCTTACTCCTGGTTTTGCCACTTCCAGACTGTCATTGTGCCACTGTATGACCTCATGCTGCTGCTGCCATGACCTCCACATTCTGTCATTGTGCCACTCTGTGGCCTACTCCTGTTTGTGCCACCTCCACACTCTGCTGCTGCTGTTAATGTCGTCACCTCCACACTCTGTCATTGTGCCACTCTCTGTCCTCATGCTGCTGCTGCTGTTAATGCCTCAACTCCACACTGTGTCATTGTGCCACTGTTTGACCTCATGCTGCTGCTGTGGCTGCTGCCATGACCTCCACACTCTGTCATTGTGCCACTCTCTGACCTCATGCTGCTGCTGTGGCTGCTGCCATGACCTCCACACTCTGTCATTGTGCCACTGTCCCCCAAGCACCCCCAAGCACCGTGGCAGTATAGAGTGGAGATGGAGGCAGGGAGTCCCTCAGAGTCACTTGTGCACATGGCCCACAGCATGCTGATTTGCCTGGTTAGTGACAGCCGGCAGAGGGATGACTTCTGGCTCTCCACCCACTTGGACCCTCACTACCGGTCCTAAATGGGAGCCTTTTTCCAGCTGCTGAGAGGGAGGACAAACTCAAGTACTATAGAGAAATCCTCCGTAGTCAGTTTGCTAACGTTCCGAAACCATTTTTGGACAAGGAAATTCTACCTCCATCAGCTTCATCATTAATACCTAAAAAAGTTCGAATTTGTACCTCTCTACACCTCGGCTGCCACCGCAAGCAAGTCACGTCAGGGATAGCGACCTGGTAGACTCCCGCCACAGCAAGTCCATCTCGCTTTGCGGCGGGCTCTGGTGATAACCGGGACCTACTTAGATTCCGCTCCCTGGCGTGACTATTGCCATCGTCCCCTTACTGTACTGCGATCTGTGGCGGCTCCAGTAACCTACTACTGTGTTCTTTGACGCTATTGTAGTATCTAAGCCCTTGTTTCTTTCCAGCTGGCACTGATGTTACCTTGTCAGGCTGCATTCCCACTTCAGTTTTTTTGTCACTTTTGCCCCCGTAAGTTCCCAAGGAATCTTAGAGTGAAGCGATTCTAAGAGCAGCGGCAGTCATGTGCGTGTCATACTAAAACACAGCATTGTATGAAGGCAAAACCAAGCTCCTCTGCATATTTACAAAACGTAATAAGGCTGTGCACATCTAAAATATACTTTGAAAAACGCAAGCATAGGTGCACACTGAAAAGGCAATAGCATACATCTAACACAAATATCAGTGGCACACTAAAAACTAAGTGAAACATCAAGGTATATAGGAATATTGGAAATGCATTACTGCTAAGGAAAATATGAAAAACCTGGGACTCTTAGTTTACAGTATTTGATCAAAGATTGTATTAAGCTCACCTCCCAAAACGTCAAGGGGATCCCAGAGCAGGCGAGTCCCTACACTGAACATGTTACCTCACTAGGCTTCAATCCAGACTGCAACTTCTCAGGGAATGGTAGGAACTAGCAATTGGATTATCCTGCACTGGTTTAAAAGAGGCAGCTGAGTGCAGCAAGCCAATGAGATTGCCATTTCTCAAATAGACTACAAAACGTAATAAGGCTGTGCACATCTAAAATATACTTTGAAAAACGCAAGCATAGTGCACACTGAAAAGGCAATAGCATACATCTAACACAAATATCAGTGGCACACTAAAAACTAAGTGAAACATCAAGGTATATAGGAATATTGGAAATGCATTACTGCTAAGGAAAATATGAAAAACCTGGGACTCTTAGTTTACAGTATTTGATCAACGATTGTATTAAGCTCACCTCCCAAAACGTCAAGGGGATCCCAGAGCAGGTGAGTCTCTACACTGAACATGTTACCTCACTAGGCTTCAATCCAGACTGCAACTTCTCAGGGAATGGTAGGAACTAGCAATTGGATTATCCTGCACTGGTTTAAAAGAGGCAGCTGAGTGCAGCAAGCCAATGAGATTGCCATTTCTCAAATAGACTACAAAACGTAATAAGGCTGTGCACATCTAAAATATACTTTGAAAAACGCAAGCATAGGTGCACACTGAAAAGGCAATAGCATACATCTAACACAAATATCAGTGGCACACTAAAAACTAAGTGAAACATCAAGGTATATAGGAATATTGGAAATGCATTACTGCTAAGGAAAATATGAAGAACCTGGGACTCTTAGTTTACAGTATTTGATCAAAGATTGTATTAAGCTCCCCTCCCAAAACGTCAAGGGGATCCCAGAGCAGGTGAGTCCCTACACTGAACATGTTACCTCACTAGGCTTCAATCCAACTGCAATTTCCAGGGAAGGGTTTTGGAACTAGCAATTGGATTATCCTGCACTGGTTTAAAAGAGGCGCTGGTGCAGCAAGCCAATGAGATTCCCATTTCTCAAATAGACTACAAAAACGTAAAGGCGTGCACATCTAAAATATATTTTTGAAAAACCAAAGCATTGCACACTGAAAAGGCAATGAATACATCAAAACACAAAAATCAGTGGCACACTAAAACAAAGTAAAACCCCCCAGGTATATAGGAATTTGGGGGAAAGTTTATGCTAAAAAAAATATAAAAAACCGGGGGCTCTTATTTTACAGTATTTGATCAAAGTTTTTCCCCCTCCCAAAACGTAAAGGGGATCCCGAGCAGGTGGTCCCCACTGAAATGTTACCTCATGGGGTTCAATCCAGACTGCAACTTCTGGGGGAAATGGTGGAACTAGAAAATTGGATTACCCTGCATGGTTTAAAAGGGGGCAGCTGAGTGCAGCAAGCCAATGAGATTGCCATTTCTCAAAAGACTAAAAAACGTAATAAGGCTGTGCCATCAAAAAATATTTGAAAAACGCAAATGGTGCACATAAAAAGGCAATAGCAAAATTAACACAAATCGGGCACACTAAAAACAAAGTAAATATCAAGGTATAAGAATATTGGAAAAATGTTTTACTGCGAAGGAAAAATATAAAAAAACCCTGGGCCCTTTTAGTTTACAGTATTTGTAAAAGGTTTTTCATTTTTCCTTAGCGTAAGCATTTCCCAATATTCCTATTACCTTGATGTTTCACTTTTTTTAGTGTGCCACTGATTTTTGTGTTAACCTTGCATATTTAAAGCAGACACAACTTTTTCCAGCCCCCTAGGGGCTCTCTGCACCCAAAAAATGTTTTTTTAACAGATTTGTCCCAAAGTAATTCGGTCAAAACAAATTTTGACGGAAAATTTTGGGCGAAGTCGGCGAATCTAATTTTTGTGAAATTCGCCCATCTCTAATTTTTATGAAATTTTGTTGTGTTGTTAAGGACGCCTTGTATTTTTTTTGAAAAACTTCCATCATGCCAGATATTTTTTTCTTTAGATGATTTGTAGTCCTTTTACATTTCCGGACATGCGTAAATGTGTTTTTGTTCTTAGGAGATTTTCTGAACTTTCAGACATGCGCAATTGAGATATGAGAACGACGAGTTGTTCTCTGTTTTTCTATGGTATGAGGTTATAAAGATTTTAGGGAAGCGTTTTGGTCTCCGCCCATTTTTTTCCTACATTTCAATTTTAGCATGTATTGGCAATGTTATTATTATATAATGTTGCCTCTTAATTCACTGTATCTGCACTATGTTGATTCTAAAGTATTTTTTATGACACTGCATGTATTTACTGGTTTGTGATTTTATTATATGTAACTGATTCTGCTATTTATACATGAGATTTTGCACAGTTGTATCACTTGAAAAAGGCTCTGTGAGGGAGCGAAAAGTGTTGGAAACAGTGGGAATAAAACATCGTTATTTTTCACAACTTATGGGGACAGGGGCGTAAACAGGGGGGAGCATAGGTAGCGTTCTACGGGGGGGCCCCGGGGGCTTGAGGGGCCCCGCGGAGTGCTACCACCCTCACCCCTGTGATGCCCTTGGGGCCCGCCGGCAGTGAACATAACTTCACTCCGAGGGTGCAGAGCTGCGGGGCCCGGGCTTGAGCCCGGGGGGGGGGGGGGGGTGGCCCGCCGCCAGGGTCCCCCCCCTTGCTTCACAGAGGCTCTCTTTTAATGTAGACGTCCGGCGAAACCCCATAAAATTAAGATAACGGTGGGCAGGGAGGGGCGTGCGCTCCTGCCCCTGCCTAAAACGCCAGAGGCAGCGCGGCGGAAAAATGACGTCATCGCCGCCCCCGAGTTTGTCCTTAGCCCCAAACCTAAAGCAGCAGGTTGGGGCTGGGAGGAGACGGGACGCGGGAAGCCCGGGGCCAGGGAGTAAAGACTATGGGGGGGGGGGAAAGAAAAAACCTACAGGGGGGGTCTAAAGGGAAGGGGGGGGGGAAGAAACCTACAGGGGGCTTAAAGGGGAAGGGGGGGAATCCACAGGGGGCTCTAAGGGAAGGGGGGGGAATACCAAAGGGGGCTCTAAAGGAAGGGGGGAATACCTACAGGGGGGGGTAAAGAAGGGGAGGAGAATACCTAAGGGGGACCAAAGGAAGGGGGGGGGGGAAATCCTCAGGGGGCCTCTAAAGGAAGGGGGGGATACCTACAGTGGGCCCCTAAAAAGGGAAAGGGGGGGGGGAAAAAACCTTTCAGGGGGGTCTAAAAAAGGGGGGGGTACCTACAGGGGGGCTCTAAAGGAGGGAGGGAGGGAAAACCTTTCGGGGGGCTCAAAAGGAAAGGGGGGGGGGAAAAAACCAAAAGGGGGGGTCTAAAAATGGGGGGGGGGAAATTTCCTACAGGGGGGGCTTTAAGGGAAAAAGGGGGGAAAACCCACGGGTGGGGGGGGTCTAAAGGAAAGGGGGGGAAAACCTTTCAGGGGGGCTCTAAAGGGGGGAAAAAATGTGGGGGGGAAGGGGGGAAAACCTACAGGGGGGCTCTAAAGGAAGGGGGGGGGGAATATACAGGGGCTCTAAAGGAAGGGAAGGGGGGGGGGGGAATACCTACCGGGGGGGCTCTAAAGGGGAAAGGGGGGGGAAAAAACCTACACGGGGGCTCTAAAGGAAGGGGGGAGCACTATACCTACAGGGGGGTCTAAAGGAAAGGGGGGCACCTATACCTACAGGGGGCTCTAAAGGAAGGGGGGGGGAAACACTTTACCTACAGGGACTCTAAAGGGGAAGGGGGGGGGGGCACTTTACCCACAGGGGGGTCTAAAGGGGAGGAAAAACTATACCTACAGGGGGCCCTAAAGGGGGGGGGGGGGGGGAATTATGCCTATAGCGAAAACCCTAATGCTTGGGGGGGGAAATATGCTACAGGGGGTCTCTAATCTACAGGGGGGACTATTCTGCCTTTCAGGGGGGGCTATTTGTTACCCGGGGGGCCCCTAAAATTCTACAAAGGGGGAACAAGGGGGGTTTTTTTCCTTCAAGGGGGCCCTAACCCACAGGGGGGGGGAATATTCTGCCCCACAAAGGGGGCCCTAAACTACCCGGGGGGACTATTCCGGCCTTTCAAGGGGGCTCTAATCTACAGTGGGGGTGGGGGGAAACCCCTAAATTTTTTGCCTACAAGGGGGCCCCCTAATTTAAATCTTTACAGGGGGGAACCCAAATTTTGCCTCAGGGGGGGAACTTTTTCTGCCTAAAAAATTGGGGGGCACCCCAAAACTAACCAGAGGGCCCTATTCTACCCACAGGGGGGGCCTAACCTACAGGGGGCCCCCATTCCCACCTACATAGGAAAAAATAAGCACTGCCCCGGGGCCCGAAGCTGGGCCCACATCCCCCCCAACTACCTAGCTTTCTCGCCCGGTGGGTGCCCAAGGGTACCTAGCTACCGCCCGGGGGCCCCCCTTGTACCGACATACCGACTGGTTTTGGGGCCCCCCAAAATTTCCAGGGGGAAAAATTTTTACCCTTTGGGCCATTATAAATTTGGGGGGGTTTGTATTTTGGGGGGAGGGGGACCACTTGGGGAAAAATTTTTTAAAAAAATGAGGAGTCTCAGGTATTTAAGGGGTAAATTTTTTCAGGGGCGAAAGGTTGGGCGGAGGAAAGTCATCATGGGGTTGCACCCCAACAAGAAGAAAAAGGGGGAAAATGAAAAGACCCCCCTCAGACAAGAACGTCATCTGTTAGGCCCCTTTAAAAGTAAGTAAAATATTTCAAAAGCCCCGTTATCTTATATTACCACTTTAAAGGTCACTTAAAAGGTGGGTTTTTACAGTCTTCAGGCCTGTGTACACAGGAATATACCAACTAATGGCACTATATTTCGGTATTATTTGGTTTTTTGGGGTAAATGTTTAAAAAGTGTAGGGGTATTTTTCCCGGGCAATTTGCTTTTTCTGGCAGATAAACAGGTTCCTAGTAAAAGGGTTAAATTTTAATATTGGTTTTGGGGTTTGTGGATTTGTTTGGTGCAGTATGGAAAGGTAAAATGTATGGTTTAAAATATTTTTTCCCTTTGAAATTTTCAATTATCTAACAGCATTTTCCCCTCAAAGTTTTATGGTCCCGGGAGGGGGGCAAATTGGGGGGGGGGGGGCCCAAACCAAAAGTTTGCTTTAAAGGGCCCCGGGTTTTTTTCTGTTAAAGCCCCCGGGGAGGTTAACTGCAATATTTTTGTTTTTTTTTTATTTTTAAAAATAATTTTTATATATATATTGTGGGCCCGGGGTGACTGTCTTTCAGTTGCAGGGCTCTTTCCCCTAGGGGGGAATTCAGCAGGGGTTTCCCGCTAAAAAAAACGTTCCACCGAATGTTTCCCGGGTTCGGGGGGGGGAAGGAGCTTGCTGGTGTCAAAATGACAATAGGTTTTTGACCAGGTAGCTTTGAATGGCTGCCTTGCAGCCCGGTATGGGTCTCCTTTCCCCGGGCGGTCGTTTGGGGTTTGGGTGGGGGCCCCTCCCCACGTTTTCCCGGCCAAAGGGTTTTGGGGCCCAAACCCTGTAGGGGTATAAGAGGCCCCCTATACAGGTTTAACAGGGGGGGCGTGGTCTGCTAGCTGGTAGTGCAGAAAGGAGCGGAGAGGGCCCTCTCCCCCCAGAGGCTTGAGGGAAAAAAACGTACGAGAGAGTACCTGTGTTGATGGGACATTAGGTCCGAATACGATAGACAGGTCTATTTTTGTGTATTATGGCCAGACGGCCGAGGATTTTGTTTGTATAGCTTTCAATAAAAATGGTTGAGGCCAGTGAACCCAAAGCCTGCAGCAAGAGTGCCTTATTGTTGTGCCAATACCCATCTACAAAAGACGGCGATCCTGAGCTAAAGGGGCCCCCAGGAGGCTCAGGAGGGCGTCCGGGGCGCAATGGGCGTCACTCATATTATATTATATATATTTTTTTTATATATATATAAATATATTATTATTTAATAAAAAAAAAAAATTTTATAATATATATTACAAAAAAAAAAAAAATTATATTTTTAATATATATTATTTTTATATATTTATATTTTTAATATATATATATAATATATATAATACAATAATTTTGAGGTTTGACAACCCCTGAGACAAAAGGACCATTGGTAGATGGGTAATCACCACAATATTGTGTTTGGGTTTAATGTTAAAAATTTCTAAAAAAATTTTTGTTTTTTGTGGCATAAAAAAAGACAAATGGCTAGTTCTGAAAAATTTACCAAACACTTGTAAATTGTAAAGCATAAAATGCAACATATACCTATTATGAAAGGATTATCGAAAGCTCTAATTAAAGTATATTGGAAAACTTAAGCTTAGTTTCCCTACAGGTCCTTGTAATAAATAGATATTAAAAGTCCACAGAAGGAAAACAGCCCATAACTGCACATATTAGGGTTTAGCAAAATTGAAACAATAAATTCAAGCTTTATAGAGACTTATATTTTTTTATTTTCTATAGGGCTCTGAATAATATGGATTGTTAAATAATATTTTTTAAGCAAGGCTTAAATGAAACTGAAATTTTGTGGCATTTATGAAAGTGCAATATTCTCTGCTCTGTTCATGGAATACATTAATATCCCTACTATTGAACTACTTCTTACTGTGCATCTTTGGTGAGAGATTTTTTTTTTAAAGACAACCATACCTTAAGATTTTTGTATATTTATCATACAATAAAATTTGCATTTAAAAGCTCATTAATAAACTTTTGATTTAATGATAGGAGAGAACTCAGACAAGACAGGTAGCCCTAACAGAAATTAAAGTAAGGATGGCCGTTTACGGGACATTTTCATAAAATATAGCTACAATATCCTAAAGCGGGTTGTAGCTGATTTTAAAGTTTTTTACAGTGTTTTAGCATTAAAAAAATTTGACCTTTTTATTTTTTAGAATTTTTGTTTCTATTTTCTCCCCTTGGGGATATTGTTAATCTGGGGGCATGCTCTGTGAATATTCAATTTCCCTTCAAAACCATAAACCATTGTACACCTTGGTCAAAATAAAACTTATAATCAAGCTATTGGAAGTACATACTGCTGATTTTAACACCAGTGTGCAAACTACCTCCGCTGGTCTTCCACTGTTAGACTTGCCTTATCTATAAAAAGCACCCACCCTAATAAGGGTCCACAACCCATCCTTGCCCAGAGGTTTCCCCATTTTATCCCTATAAATTTAAAAGAAAAAAATCCAATAGTACTAAAAACTTTGCCACTGATTCCCCCTTTTCAAAAAATTTTTTTAAACAAGGGTTCTAAAACATAAAGACTTTGGTTTTGGGGGATTAAAAAACCCTTAGGATATTATTTCATGACTTTTGTCATGGGTGATACCATTTGGCAATTATCAAGACGATTTCCAGTCGTAATAATTATACGATGACTTTAAGTCTTGGGAAAGGAAAACACCTTCATTCTTTCACCCAAAAAGGGCTGGAGAAGCTGGAATTAAATCCCCAAAAAGTCAAATGGATACGTGCTACATCTTAGGCAACACACTTAGGGTTTTTTAAAACCCCCAGAAAAAAAAGTCACAGACCATTACTTCCCTGTCTTTTACACAGGTTACCCCTTAAACCTGCATGCCCCAAATTAAAAGTTCAGAAGGCAGTATTTTTTGAACCATCATTTACTTTAATGGCATGACTATCCTGTCCTGGAACGCAGCATGGGGCCCCTTTAAAAATATTGACCCACAATTTAAAAAATGCCAGAAAAAGGGTCTTGAAAACACCTTTTAGTTGAAATTTGGCTTGACTTAATGTCCTTACCCCCAACATGACCCCAAACCCGCAGACCCCCCTTAAAAAATGCCGGAAAAAGGAGGGCTTTTAACCACCCTTTTTGTTTCACTGGACATTTATATACTTTTCTGGACCCCAGTATGACCCTTAAAAACTGTCTGCCCACAGATTAAAAAGTCCAAAAAGGGTCCCCTTAACCCCCCTTTTAAATTAAAAAGGACATTTACTAACCCGTTCTGACCACAGTATACATTAAAAAAGTCTGACCCACAGATTTAAAAAAAAGCTGGAAAAAGGATCTTTCAAAAACCCTTTTTTTTGAACTGGACTAGCTTCCCCCGTCCCGGGCCACAGCAGAGCCCAAACCCCGCAGACCCCCCAATTAAAAAAATTCCGGGGAAAAAAGGGTCTTTTAACCGTCCGGGTAACCTCATCTGTTCAATTTCCTGTACCCCCCTTTTCAATTCAGAGGAATATTTTATCGCTATTTTGTACATGCAAGTTTTTAGTAGTTTATCTAGAAAACAATTTTTTAAAAAAAAGGTGGAATCCCCCCCGTCTTTTTTTTTCTTTTTTTTAATTTTTTAAATGGGTTGTCTCACTACAGGAATTTCTAGCTATTTTAAAATCTTGTAAAAAACAAGTCTTTTTCAATGTTCCCCTTAACAGTGTCCTACCTATTTCTATTTTTACAGCACTCCCCTTGAGCC
>JAODAL010055534.1:0-23888 GCA_025379985.1 Phyllomedusa bahiana
GGGGCTGAAAGTCCAGGTACAGAGCAGACCCATACGGGTGCAGCAAAGTGTAACTTGGCAGTAATATCTTATTTCACTGTTAGCTGTTTATAGATCACACTGAAAACCACTGAAGAAGCTGAAATCCCTTTCTGTGATACAATATCATAAAGTGTTTATTGTCAAGCTTATCTGTATGTATGGACCTTGTATAGTGGCACACAGAGCAATCATGGCAATATACCGTGTGGTCCACATGCCAACCTATGGCGTAAAAAATACAGCACTGCATACCTCCATAATGCAGCATGCAATGGAACATGGAATGAATGATTTATCATGGACTCCATATGAATCAGAGTAAAAGAAAACCTATGAATAGCTATGTATGAAATCAGAGATATGTGAAAGTAGAGAGGGGTGTCAAACTCAATTTCACTGAGGGCCACAACTGCATTATAGTTAGGCCGTGTTCACACGGCTTATTCACGCCGGATTTGTGAGCCGGATTGCGCTCGCAAATCCGGTGTGAATAAGGGGCGGGACGGGGGAGGGATCGGAGCGCGGCGGGGGCGCCGCTCCCCGGCCCCATAGACTTGAATTATCCACGGTGCATATTGCGCCTGGATAATGTGCATGTCACTTTCTCCCCGCCCGGTGGATTCGCCGAGCGGGGAGGAGCAACGGAATCCACTGTTCTCTATGAGAGCAGTGGATTACCGTAATTACTCCGACGGGTTGGCGCCGTACTGCAGCGCAAATCCGGCGCAGAGTACGGCGCCAATCAGCGGACAAATAAGCCGTGTGAACGAGGCCTTACCGTCAAAAGGCAATCAGAGTGTGGTTAGGGTGTTTGGGTGGACAGAGCTGTCAGTTTCTTAATAACGCATTGTGTACAGCAGAGTTCAGAATTCAAGATGGCGCCCACTGCATATTCCAAGCAATGGCTTTGTCTCCTGGGCACAGTTGAGAGCCACTGCTTCTGCGTCTGGACTTTGTTCATTCCTTCTCATTTGTGTCTAAGCTGTTGCCGGCCTCACAAAATGAAGTGGCATTCCACATTTGGCCCTTGACCGAATGGGCCTCTAGCAGGCTGTAAGTGGCAAATTATGAATCTGTAATATGGCGGTGTATCAGTCCTGAAGTCTGGATCAGTACTAGATATCAGTGTTATAGAATGGGGATGGGGTACAATTTTTGCAGTCATGGCCTTGGCCCTTAGGAGCCCAAAGGGCTTCCTCCCACATAGAAGAAAAGCAATGCTTTAATGGTATAGCTCAGACATACAATGACATACATATAAAGCTTGTTACAAAGTATCAGAGCTCGATTATTATCCGAATACAGGGCATCTTATACAGCATTTCATCATGATTAGTAATGCACTTTGGAGTCTGTCTAATGTCATATACTTCCCAAATCTAAGAGCCAAAATATCAGCCCTATCCCAATGTCTGGGTTATCTTGATTAGTGTTGCTCAAATAGGTCCCGGTTTGGTTTTACAATAGTTTAACTGAACTTGTGAAAAAAATTCAGGCTCATTTTCTGTAAACCTAACCCTAATACTATCCCTAGTCTAACCGGAACCCTAGCCTTAAAGGGGTGTTCCCACAAAGTGTACTGCACAGATCGGCTATCAGCTATCTGCGAGTCGTCCGTGCATGAGAATTAGGAGGGCGGCACTTGAGACTAACCTCTCCTTTCACTTCTTTAGAGTTCAGAATACAGTTGAGTGTGTGTGCTCGACTATATTTGGGAGCTTTCATAGGAAGTGAATGGGGAGCCGCCAGCGCCGCCCTGCTCATTCTCATGCATGGGTTGCATCTAGCTGAGAGTCGAACTGTGCAGTATACTTGGCTTTGTGGAAGCACCCCGTTAAGTTGGGGTTAGGGCTTTTGACATGTTTTTAGGAGTTCGCCTACCAGTGTAACATCACTTCTGGTTCTATATCACTTCTGGTTACCATAACATAGATATTACACTGCCATTATGGTAACCAGAAGTGATGTTGGATGTTACATCAGACCAGATGTGACGCTGCACTGGGAGTGCCACTAAAAACCTGTACAAACTCCTAACCCCAATTTAATGTTAAAGGGGTCGTCTCACTACAAGAATTGCTTTTCATGTTAAAGATCTTGCAAAAACAAGTCACTTTGCAATATATGTCCATTAACAGTGTCCTATCTATTCCTAGATATATCTTGTATGGGCTGCATCAGCTCCTCAGGTCGCTATAGCTACAGACCTGTTTGGTCTCTCCTGATAGGCTGCCAGCGCTGGTTGCTATAGCTACAGACCTGGCATCTACTGCAGCCTAGTAGAAGCCAGTAAACATGCCCCTGAATTCAAAATGAAACCAAGAAAACAGGACTGAGGAAAGATGAATCAATGTAGTGAGACAACCCCTTTAAGATTACGGTTAGTGTTATGGATAGGGTTAGGTTTAGACAATTCGATCTGAACAGAAATAGACTTGAGCAACACTAATCATTATATTGTAGACGGTGACCTGTGATGGCATGGTTATATAATTCAGCGTTGGGCCCTGTATGGCATCAAAGAGAGAACTTTTGGGTCCATATTACAGACTTTAGGTATGGTGTGCCACTATATATTACCTCTGTAAGGCATACTGTAACATTCTCATTATAAAATGCAGTGATACCATTGGGGAAGGACTCCTGTCGTGGGCCCTTATAATTTTTTAAAAAAAAGAAGGTGCCCAAGTGTAGAGTGCAAGACAGAAACTGGTAATGGACAAGCGGCCCAGATGCTTTAGTTGTAAGGGGCCCTGAAATTGCTTATGGTAGCGCTGGTTACATGCCATGCATTGGAACATTCCACGTCATTAGGATTTGTAGATGCCATGTTACAGACATACAGCGGTGTGCATGCAGACTACCATTATTTATGGTGTTTTGTGATGTCACTTGCAGTGATTTCATTCTGGTAGTGTGAATGGTTACAGAATTCATCATATTGCATAAGGCGGCCGGTGTTGTCACCGGCAGCAGATGGAGTGGGAGCGAGTAAAGCTTTGACTCCAGGGCTCAGGAGCTTCATATAAAGGAGAGGTGCACGGTGACAGCCTGATGTAGTAGTTCAGAGCTCTTGGCAGTTGAGAGGTTAACGAAGCAAAAAAATGCAATGTCCACATTTACAAACCAGGCATGAAGAAGGCGGCATCACCACTTCAGTTCCCATTGATTACTTCCCCTTTCAGAATACACGATCAGGCTTTTGGATTGCAGAGGTTGATCTTCTTTTGCACCCTCAGCATTGACAATCGATAGGACTCCTGCGGCCTAATTAACTCTTTCACTGTGAGGTCACCTGGCAATTAAAACATCTATGATAAAAGAAAAAGAATACAATCAATTCCTCCTTCAGCTTCACCATCAATGGGAGTGAGTGGGGCACATTTTATGTTAACTGCTGCAAATGCGGTGCCTAGAAGTCAGACAAACCCTGCGGCTTCTACGTGTAAGCATCATGTCAGTCATGTCATGGTTAAGTACACAGTTTCCAGGAACAAGTCCTTGGCTTGTACATTCTGTCCCATCAGCAGCCCTGTTGATTAATATTGCATGAGCAGCCGGACTGCTGACTCCTCACTGCAGCATACACCAACGCCCCATCTGAAGAGCTGGCACTCCACCCTATTGTGCACCGGGCAGATGTGGACATCAGATGGGGTGATATTCACATGTGTATTTCTTATCTAACTGCAGAACTTTTGCTTAGAGGTTATCCTCAGCCACAGATCTGTCCGAAAAGAATTGTGACATGCCTCATCACTTGTTGCTTGACAATGGTGTTCTCCACTATAGGCATGTTAAACAGTTTGTGCGCCCCTACATAGGGTCCGTCTGCTTCACTATGTGAATGCACCCCTAAATAATTTTCCAAATTTACCTAGGTGGCAAACCGAACAATAACTTAGGATTTCTGTTTCGTAAGGGCCCCAAGGACAGGACTCTAAAGAGAAACTAAAAGGGGTTGTCTCACTACATCGATTAATCTTACCTCCATCCTGTTTTCTCCGTTTCATTTTCAAATTGAGGGGTGTGTTTACTGGCTATACTGTCCTGCAGTGACGAGCTGAGAACACCAGGTCTCTAGCTATGTAGCAATCAGACTGGCAGCCTATCAGTGAGAGAGAGAACAGTCTGTAGCTATATGCAACCATGCTGAGCCTAATCAGGAGAGAGAGAACAGGTCTGTAGCTATAACAACCTGAGGAGCTGATGCAGCCCATACAAGAAGGGATATCAAACATACAAAGTGACTTGTTTTTGCAAGGTCTTTAACATAAAAAGCAATCCTTGTAGGGAGACAACCCCTTTAAGAGTTGAGCCACAGATCCGCCCTGGACCATCAGGGACTTTATGATTAACCTCGTCATAAGATGAGCATGGTGAGGCGGTAATAATTTGACAGTGAGTGGCAGTGTTATTTGACATTGGACCATATTTATCAAAACTCTCTGCAGGAAAGCTGTCCTTGTTGCCCATAGCAAGCAATTAGAGCTCCGCTTTCATGTTTCCATAGCAGTGTAGGAAATTCAAGTTAGGGGGCGTCCACACGGTGGATTTTTTGACTGATTCTGGTGCCTATTCTGCATCCAAATTGACTGTAAGGTGCTTAACACTGTACTCTATGTAAAATCATACACGAGCATTATCGGCGCTTAATGTCAGTTCTTTTATGCGTTTGACGCACCATTAATAATAAAGCATACGAGGCAGAAATCTGCCTTGAGCAGTCCAGGTCATTTTCTTGCTGAAATTCTACTGAATTTGCAGCAGGGAAACAAAGCTTTTTGGTGCTGAAAAAGTCATCATCTGAACAGATCCCTAGGCTCTGACTGGTTGCTCTTTGCAATAAAAACAATTTTACGGTTAAGACAGTTTTAATAAATAAGGCCCATTGTTGAGGAAATAAATGACATTGCTGCTTGGACAGTGTATGGTTATAGCTATTTTGGTTATTTTTTAGCTATGTTATGGCAGTGTTATTTGGGCACTCTATGCAGTGTCGGACTGGGGTGCCTAGGACCCACAGGTGGAGTTTGATTCTAGGGGGCCCCCAGTTTTGAGCTGTTCTGGACCCACAGGGGGATTTGACTCAAGGGGGTCCTCCAGGTGAGTTTTTAATGGCCCACATGGTTAGAGTCATTTTTGGTGTCCGCCCTACAGCTACTGTAAATGACTATACCGGCCTCCTATGCTCTGCCTCTTGCTTTTTGTCTTTTTCTCTGCTTTTCTGCCTCATTATCCCTCATTAACTTACTGCCCAGCCCTCGGTGTAACTAGATTTTTTTTGTGATATAATAGTCCCTCAACACACAACTTTAACTCCAGGATGATAATTGTATTTGGAACCATAAGTTTATGGAAAATTGGTAGTTGGCTCAGAAGACCCAAAATGTTACCCAACATTATTCAAAATGAAGATTAAAGAAACTGATGCATATAATCCAGATAAACTAAGTCCTTATATATAACATTTGAAAAAGCTATTGGAGGCTGGACATCAGTTTCTGGTGATGAAACAGAAGCTTCTTTGGGTCATATCGTAACTTTATACACAATGTACCGTACAAAAAATAATGGGGCCCTCACCTGCTGCCCAAAGGCGGCACTTATCCTGGCACATGTAAGAGAAGTACAGGAAATGTAGTACCGCACTGCAGCTGTAGAGAATGTGCTACTAACTGACAATCACTGCATGCCCTAGCACTAATACACGTAATGATCAATACAGAAAATTGTAGTACTGCACTGAACTGAAGAGAGGCGCTACTATACCCCCATCACTACATGCACATCACTAATACATGGTAAGAGCAGTACACTCGACATGCTAGTACTGCACTGATACTGTATAGAGCACTACTGAGATCGCCAATCACTTCAGCATGCACCTCACATATTGTAAGAGCAGAACAGGACATGTAGTTACCCACAGCGTACTGTAGAAGGCGCAACTAGACCACCAATCACCATGCACATCCTAAAAAATGTAAACAGTCAGGACATTTGTACTGAACTTTTCGTAGAGAGGGGCTACAAACCGCCAATCACTGTATGAATTGCCAATACATATAAGGCAGTATAGGACATTTTGACCACAGTACCATAGAGAGGCGCTCAGCCCCAACCTGCGTACCCACTAATACATGTAAACATACAGGACAAAATTCGCACGACTTTTGAGAGGGGGGCATACTAACCCCTCAATCACTGCATGCCCCCCTCAATATAAGTAAGAGCTAAGGCATGTATACCACATTGTACGGAAAAAGGCCATAAATACCAATCACTGCTGCACCCCACTAATACATGTAAGAGCAGTGGAAGTAGTACCCACTGTACGTAAAGAGGTGTACTGACCACCAATCACTGTTGCACCAACTAATACATGTAAGACAAAACAAGACTGTAGACGCACTGTACGTGAAGGTGCACTAGCCGCCAAACCTGCATGCACCCCCCTTTTATGAGGGGCATACAGGAATGTAAACCGCACTGTACTGTAAGAGGCCAAAACCACCAATCATGCATGCACCTCACTAAAAATTGTAAAAGCAGTACAGGGCAGTGTACCACATTGACTGTAGAGAGGGGCCCACTAAAACACCAATCATGCATGCACCTCACTAATACATGAAGGAACAAGAATGTATTTCTGCACTTACGTAGGAGGGCTACTAGACCCAAATACCCGCTTTCCCTATTTTACTGAAAGCAGTCAAGAAAGTTTTCGCACTGACGAGGAGGAGCTACTAGACCGCCAATCACTGCATTTCACCCACTAATACAAATTTAAAAGCAGTACAGGACATTAAATACCGAATGTACTGACAAGGGCCAAAAACCACCACTCACTGCATGTACCTCACTAAAAAATGTAAGAGCAGTACAGGACATGTAGTACCGCACTGTACTATAAGAAGCGCTATAGACCATCAATCACTGCATGCACCTCACTAATAAAGATGTTTTACAAGTAAAATGTTCATGATAACTGGTTAGATTAACAGTGTCTTTTGACATTATATCTGGAAGCCACACTATGTTTGAAATACTATATTCTGAGGTCATTCGAACTCTAGGCACCACTATATTTGATACTGCATTTTACATGTGGGACACTATATCAGCCAGATGTTACATGAAAGAATTTAGGATCATGAGCTTCCTTTCACATAATATGATACTGGGGAAACTGCAAATTTTTTTAATTTTCTTATTTGTGTTAAAAAACAAATGAGTTTGTTGCACTAAGAACCACTTGTACAGTTGAAACCAGAAGTTTCCATACACTATATAAAAGGACATCTGCATGTTTTTCTCACTATCTGACATGAAATCAGAATAAACCTTCCCCGTTTTAGGTCAATTAGGATAAAAAATATTTATATTTGTCAAATGCCAAAATAATGAGAAAGAATTTTTAAGGCATTTTTATTAGTTTCTGCAAAGTCAAAAGTTTACATACACTAGGATTACTATGGCTTTAAACAATTTGGGACAGCCCCTATGATATCATGCCTTTGGAAGATTCTGGTTCAGGTTTAATGGCAATATCTGAGTTAATTAGAGACACACCTGTGTATGTATTTTAATTTACACCAGAAACACATTGAAGGTGCCTTGTTCATTTATACCAACAATTATAAATAAATACAAATAAGATGGGAATGTCCAGCCATCATACCACTCAGGAAGGAGATGGGTTCTGTGTTTCAGAGATGAACGTGCTTTAGTCCGATATGTGCATATCAACCCAAGAACAAAAGCAAAAGACTTTGGGCGACATGTATGAATATCGCCACGTCGGGCGCACCTTTCCACCGGAAAATCTGCGCCTGATTTATGTCGGCACTGGGGCACGCTCATTCATCCTATGTAACGTCCGCCGCGCCTCGCCAGTGTTTGAGGCGCAGTGCGGGACTTAGGCGCAGTGCGGCGCTGCGCCTATGATTCGCCGCCCGAGGTAGTGCACTCATACATGCGGGCAAAAGTCCGCCGCGCCTCGCCAGTGTTTGGGGCGCAGTGCGGGACTTAGGCGCAGTGCGGCGCTGCGCCTAAGATTCGCTGTCCGAGGAGGTGCGCTCATACATGCGGGGAAAAGTTCCCTGCGCCTCGCCAGTGTGTGGGGCACAGTGCGGGGACATGGGCGCAGTGCGGGGACATGGGCGCTGTGCGGGACTGCGCCTCACATGTATTCCGATGCGAGACAGGCTGGAGAACAGCGAGAAATCATTAAAGATGTCCGTGCGGAGTATGAATAAAAAAATCGCCTTTATAAAGGCGGAAAACATTCTCAGAAAAAGAGCTCAAACCTCAAAAATAAAAAATACATTAAAAAAATCACTTTCCAAAAATCTAGAACGGCGCTACATCAAGAATTCGGATATTGGAAATTGCCGGGAAATACAGTAATTCAAATTCTGAAAGCTATTCTCATTGGTCGGCAGAAACCGGCCAATCAGAATAGGAGCGACAGTGAACCATTAAAACCTATGGAGAACTATTGACCAATCAGAATCAAAGGCGGGACAGTTCAAAATACAGTAAAAATGCAGAAAAGAGCTGATTGGCTGAGCTAGCGGGGGCTTGGCTATCTCGGCCAATCAGAATAGGAGCGACAGGGACCCATTATAGCCTATGGAGAAGTTAGAACCAATCAAAATCAAAGGCGGGACAGTTCAAAATACAGTAAAAATGCTGAAAAGAGCTGATTGGCTGAGCTAGCGGGGGCTTGGCTATCTCGGCCAATCAGAGAGCGAGCTACTTCTCCCATTGTAGTCTATGGAGAGATCGGCGCAATGCAATCTCGGCTCTCAGTGCCGTGCGGCATGGAGTATGAATAAAAAAAACATTTTTATTAAATGTAAAATATTCTCTGAAAAAGAGCTCAAACCTTCTATAAACATTAATCAATTAAATCCCGAACAACGCGTTTGTCGCCGAGACCGGCACTACAGAGGGAATTGCAATAAAGAAACTTGCCGGGAAATACAGTAATTCAAATTGTTTAAGCTCTTCTCATTGGTCGCCATAAACCAGCCAATCAGAATAGGAGCGACAGTGTTCCATTCTAACCTATGGAGGAGAATTGACCAATCAGAATAGGAGCGACAGGGACCCATTCTAACCTATGGAGAAAAACTGACCAATCATATTCAAAGGCGGGACAGTTCAAAAGACAGTAAAAAGGCAGAAATCAAATGATAAAACTGCCGAAGTTGTCCCGATGTTTTATATAAAATGAATAATATGGGGGTAAATATCAAAAAATATTAATTCAATAAAATCAGGTTTATTTCTTTATTTTCTTTAGCCAAGGATCAATAGTATGGGTGTAACGAAAATAAAGAAATAAACCTGATTTTAGTGAATTAATATTTTATAATACTCTTATCATTTGATTTCGGCCCTGTCCTTTTTTATTTCAGATTGCATTAGAAAACCCATAGGAGCGTCGCTCGCTGTCCCATTGGTCCAAATAACCGCGCCTCTTTTAACTTAGCCAATCACAAACAGAGCTCGCTCTGCATTTTTTTTCCCATAGAACTCTATGAGAAAGTAGCTCGCGCTCTGATTGGCTAAGCTGGACGAGCCCCCGCCGCTTCAACCAATCAGCTCTTTTCTGCCTTTTTACTGTCTTTTGAACTGTCCCGCCTTTGAATATGATTGGTCAATTTTTCTCCATAGTTTAGAATGGGTACCTGTCGCTCCTATTCTGATTGGTCAATACTCCTCCATAGGTTAGAATGGGCCACTGTCGCTCCTATTCTGATTGGCTGGTTTATGGCGACCAATGAGAAGAGCTTAAACAATTTAAATTACTGTGTTTCCCGGCAATTCTCTCTATTGCAATTCCCTATGTAGAGCCGGTCTCGGCGACAAACGCGTTGTTAGGGATTTAACTGATTTATTTTTAGAGTAGGTTTCAGTGCTTTATCTGATAATGTTTTACATTTAATAAAAATGAGTTTTTTATTCATACTCCATGCCGCATGGCGCTGAGCGCCGAGATTGCATTGCGCCGATCTCTCCATAGACTACAATGGGAGAAGTAGCTCGCGCTCTGATTGGCTGGGATAGGCAAGCCACCACTAGCTCAGCCAATCAGATCTTTTCTGTATTTTTACTGTATTTTGAACTGTCCCACCTTTGATTTTGATTGATCAAAACTTCTCCATAGGTTATAATGGGTCCCTGTCGCTCCTATTCTGATTGGCCGAGATAGCGAAGCCCCCGCTAGCTCAGCCAATCAGCTCTTTTCTGCATTTTTACTGTATTTTGAATTGTCCCGCCTTTGATTCTGATTGGTCAATAGTTCTCCATAGGTTTTAATGGTTCACTGTCGCTCATATTCTGATTGGCTGGCTTCTGCCGACCAATGAGAATAGCTTTCAGAATTTGAATTACTGTATTTCCCCGGGAATTTCCAATAACCGAATTCTTGATGTAGCGCCGTTCTTTGATTTTTGGAAAGTGATTTTTTTTTAAATATTTTTTATTTTTGAGGTTGAGCTCTTTTCTGATAATGTTTTCCGCCTTTATAAAGTCGAATTTTTTGGAATCATACTCCATGCTGCACGGAGCGGAGCGCCGAGATTTCTGTTGCGATCTTCTATGCTTCCTCGCATGTTCCGTTCTTGCTTCACTTCATCGCCGCCGGAGCATTTAGACCAAAATAAACTAGGTCTGACTGTCGGAGCTGCCGAGCGCTGCAATGCACCGCGCTTTGGTAAGCCGCCATCGTACATGCCTTGGGGTTTTCGAGCGCGCCGCATCCCGCCCCGCAACGCCTACACCGCGCCCACACCGCGCCCATTGCCCGCCCCTTCATGTGGGGCGCAGCTGAAAGTGGCGAACGCTGCACCTAACACCGCATCCCTGCGTCCGACAGGGGGATTCGGGCCGGGAGGCGTAGTTTACTCCTAAAAACAGGCGAAAAGCCCGTTCATACATGTCGCCCTTTGTGAAGATGCTGGCGGAAGCTGGTGAGATGTGTCATTATCCACAGTGAAACGAGTACTGTATCAACATGGGCTGAAAGGCCACTCTGCCAGGAAGAAGCCATTACTCCAAACGAAACATGTAAAAGCCTGATTAATGTTTGCAAATGCACACAGGAAGAACTACATTTTTGGAGACATGTCCTGTGGTCTGACAAAACTGTTTGGCCCCCACAAGCGATGGTGTAAGCCGTACCAGGGAGCGGAGTCTAAGTAGGTCCGGGTTTTCACCAGAGCCTGCCGCAAAGCGGGATGGACTTGCTGCGGCGGGAAACTACCAGGTCACTTCCACTGGCGTGACTTACTTGCAGCGGCGGCCAAGTCAGTGCGTGGTACAACATCGTGAGACGTAGGCGTAGTCGGGGACAGGCAGGAGGTCAGGACAGGCGGCAGAGGTTCGTGGTCGAGGAGCTGGAGCGGAATGGTTCGGTACACGGTATTCAGAACTAGATGCACGAAACGCTTTCTCTAAAGGCTGTAAGGCACTGAAGATCCGGCGGGGATGTTCCGGAAGGTACTGATATAGGGTCAGCGACCAGCCATACCCAATTGTCGGTGCGCTGGTTCTTTAAATTTAAGAGAGCCTGCGCGCGCCTAAGGAGCGGGGACGCGCTTACCGGCTGGCAGGGAAGTCGCGGGGACGCAGGAGCGTTATCAGGTAAGGAGTGCTGTGCAGGGGGACGAGTGCACCCGCGGCCAGAAGCGCGGACCGCGACGCCACTCGGTCCGGACACCGGGGGGATGGGGGGCCGCAGCAGCACGACTGCACCCGGACCCACTCGTGCCAGTACTCCCCCCAGGCCTCCCCCTCTTTCTGGATCGGAGGAACCTCAACACGAGTCCGCGGTCCAAGATGTTCTCCTCTGGCTCCCAAGATCTCGCTTCTGGCCCGAATCCCTCCCAATCAATGAGAAAATGCCATCTTCCCCTAACAGATTTCATGGCTAGGATCTCCTTAACCGGAGCAAAGGTCGGAGCAGGTCTCCTTTTCTTTTCCGCCTGGGTTTTCATGTGGACAGCCGCACGCTGTAGGGACCGACGAGTCTGATCCCAAATGGCAGATATGTTGTGAACCATGCAATCTACTGAGAGAACCTCGGAGGGGGAGGGCAGAGGGAGAGGAGGGCGGGGGTGCCGACCATAGACCACAAAGAAGGGAGATGCGCCCGAAGCTTCTGAGTCCAGCGAATTGTACGAAAGTTCGGCCCAAGGTAGATGGCTGGCCCAATTATCCTGGCGAGCCGAGACAAAGTGGCGCAACAAACTGCCCAGAATCTGATTGACCCTCTCTTCTTGACCGTTAGATTGTCGGTGGTATGCAGAAGAGAAGTCTAACTTAACCTGTAATCGGGAGCAGAGTGCACACCAGAACTTCGACACAAACTGAACCCCACGATCAGAAACGATGTGCCGGGGCAGGCTGTGCAGGCGGAAAACATGTATGAAGAAGAGAGAGGCCAGACGAAGTGCGGATGGTAACCCGGGTAAAGGGACAAAGTGCGACATCTTAGAGAATCTATCAGTAATAACCCAAATCACGGTGTTACCCGAAGAGGGCGGAAGGTCGGTGATAAAGTCCATCGCCACATGAGACCATGGAGTACTGGGAGTCGGCAAGGGTTGCAGCAGGCCGGATGGACTGTGGCGAGGTATCTTATCACGGGCACAAGTGGCACAGGCCTCCACAAACTCTCTAGTATCTTTGGCCAGACCCGGCCACCAATAGAAACGAGAGATCAACTGATACGATCTTCGAGCCCCAGGATGTCCAGCCATCAACGAGCAATGTCCCCAATTCAGGACCCTCCTGCGCAGAGACGGCCGAACGTAGGTCTTGCCGGCAGGTATCTGTTGAAGGAGGACTGATGCCACCTGGATCAAGCGTTCGGGGGGTATAATGTGTTGGGGCTGAGGCTCCTCCCCAGTGATGTCCAAAGCGCGAGAGAGGGCATCCGCCCTGATGTTCTTCTTTGCACCACGAAAATGGATCCGGAAGTCGAATCGCGAGAAAAAGAGGGACCATCGAGCCTGCCGAGGGTTAAGGTGCTGGGCCGCCTGGAGGTACTGGAGGTTCTTGTGGTCCGTGAATACATCGAAGGGATGACGAGCTCCCTCCAGAAGATGACGCCATTCCTCCAGGGCCATCTTGATAGCGAGTAACTCCCATTCTCCAATAGTATCATTTCTCTCAGCCGACGAGAAAGTCTTGGAGAAGAATCCACAGGTGTGGGTCCTCCCCTTGGGACCCTTCTGAGTAAGGACTGCCCCAGCACCCACCGAAGAGGGATCCACCTCCAACGAGAAAGGCTTCTCAGGGTCAGGGCGTGACAAAATGGGTGCGGAGGCAAAGGCCATCTTCAATTCTGAGAAAGCTTTTTCGGCCGCTGGTGGCCAACACCTTGGATTAGCCCTCTTCTTACTTAAAGCCACAATTGGATCCACCAACGTAGAGAAGTGGGGATAAACTGCCGATAATAATTGGCGAATCACAAAAATCGTTGTATGGCCCGAAGGTCGTGGCCATTGCAAGATAGCAGATAACTTGACAGGGTCCATTTGCAGGCCTTGGTCGGAGACGATATATCCGAGGAAGGGCAGGCTGGACTGATGGAACAAGCTTTTCTCTAATTTAGCATACAGGTGGTTGCTGTGAAGACGTTGCAGGACCTGGCGCACCTGTGACTGATGAGTCCGGAGGTCAGGAGAAAAACCAATATGTCGTCCAGGTAAACGATGACGCACATATACAGCAGGTCCCTGAAGACATAGTTTACGAACTCCATAAAGACCGCGGGAGCATTACACAGGCCGAAGGGCATCACCAGGTATTCAAAGTGGCCATCACGGGTGTTAACCCCTTAAGGACCCAGCCAGTTTTGGCCTTCCTGACACAGCCCTATTTTTGAAATCTGACCTGTGTCACTTTATGTGAGAAAAACTTTTTAATTTTTTACCTACCCGTGATTCAGAGATTTTTTCCTCGTGACAATTGTCCTTAATTAGTAAAAATTTTTTGGTCCATACAATACTCGTTTATTTGTGAAAAATTTAAAAATACGTGAAATTTTTGGAAAAATTGCAATTTTTAAACTTAAAAAATTTCTCCTTCTAAACAAACAGAAATACCACACAAAATTTTTATAAATAGCACTACCTATGCCCCTTCTGTATTTTGGGGCATCATTTTTTTTTAAAATTTAAATATTTATAGGATTTGGGAGGTTTAAAATTTTTAAATAGCAAATTCTCAAATTTTAAAAGAAAAAAAAAAAACACAATTATTTTAGGACCACTTCAGTTGAAAAGTAAAATTGACGGCCTTATATTAAACACCCCCCATAAATAAACCCATGTAAAAACACACCCTTCAAAGTATTTAAACGCATTTATAAATCTTTTAACCCCTTTTGGTTTTTCACAGGAATACAGGGGAAAGTGGGGGGTAAATTAAAAATTTCATTTTTTGGCCAATTTTCAATTTTTCAATCTATTTTTTCATGGAATTTTAGTATAGTTAATAGAAAAACACAACTCAATATAATTTCCCCCTAAGCGCTTTTTTTCAAAAAAAGGGGATAATAGGGGGGCTCTAGATTTTTTTTGCTCAACCACAGGACTCAAAATTTGGGAGCAAAATTTGGGTTTTTTTGGCCTATCATTTCTTATAAATTTTAAGGTACCATATGGGTTTTGCTGAACCAAAGGGGAAAAAACAAAAAAAACACCCCTAAAAAACCCCAATAAAAACTACCCCCTCAAGGAATTCATCAGGGGTTAGTAGTTATTGACCCCACAGGTTTTTCACAAAAATTTCTAACCCGGGTTGTGAAAATAAAAAAATTAAAATTTTTTTCCAAAAAAATTGCACAATTAACCTAAAATTTTTCATTTCACAAAAAAAGGGGGGGAAAAAGCACCCCAAAATCTTTTTGCCCAATTTCTTCCGAGTAAGAATCCCCCATTGTATAAAAAAAAAATATACGAGGCACGGGGTGAGTCTTAAAAGGGGAAGGAGCGCTATTTGCGGGGAGTGCAAAATAAGGGGGACTGGCTGGTGGCCTCCATGTTGCATTTGTTGACCCCCCCCCCCAAGTTCCAGAAGGGAAAAAATACCCAAAATTGACCCCATTTTAAAACCTACACCCCCAAATTCTCTAGGGTAAGCTTGCCTTTTGCCCCCACGGGTTTTTTCACAGATTTTCGGGAATCCGGTTGGAAAATGAAAAATTACAATTTTTCCAGAAAATTGCACAATAACCTGAAATTTTTCTTTTTCAAAAAAAAAGGGGGGGGAAAAAGCCCCCCAAAAACGTTGCCCAATTCTTCCGAGAAGGCAAACCCCATATGGGGTAAAAAAACATTTACGGGGCACGTGTGAGTCTTAGAAGGAAAAGAGCGCTTTTTTGGCTGTGGGGGAAAAAATAAGGGGGACTGGCTGGGGGCCCTCTTTTTTGCATTTGTAACCCCCCAAGTTCCAGAACGAAAAAAATCCCAAAATTGCCCCATTTTAAAAATACCCCCTCAATGAATTCATCTAGGGGTATAGTGTGCATTTGGCCCAAGGGGTGATTTTTTTTATAGATAATACATTTAGGGGTATAAGGTGAAAATCAAAATTATTTTAATTATTCCATCCCTTTTTAACAATAACGCGGCACGCCTTCGCAAAATTGAAAAATCAATTCCCAAATTTTTTTCTCCCATGTCTTCCCCCCTTCTAGGACCCCCCCAACAGTCCCCTAAATTTGGCTGCCCCCTGAAACACGCCAGGGGAGAAACAACATTATGCGCACGCAGGCCTATTTGCTGAAATACACAGTTTTCCTGAAAATTTTCATCGTGATGTGAACAAATAATAAAACCCCCCAAAAAGTGCCCCACTTTAAACGTACACTCCCAAGGGAACTTTAAGGGGGGTGTAATTAAATTTTTTGAACGACATGTTTCATAAAATTAATTCACAGAATTTATTACTTAGAAAGGCGAAAAATCAAACTGACTTTTCTGCGTAATTCGCCACTAACTAAAATAAACAGAAATCCTTCCCAAAATTGAAAAATCAGATCTCAATTTTTCTCAATGTCTCCCTTTAGGACCCCCCCACATGTCCCCAAAAAAAGAATTTGCTGCCCCCCAAAACACCCATGGAGAGAACATAGAAAATTAGCCACGACAGGCCTAGTTTCTGAAATACACAGCATGTCCTGAAAAATGTACTCGTGTGTGAAAAAAAATTATAAAACACCCAAAATGCCCCCCACTTTAGAACTAAAAAACCCCCTAAGAAACTTTTAAGGGGTTAATTCAAATTCGAAAACATTTTTTTTCATAAAGTTTTCACAAACTTTTTGTGCTTACAAAGGCGAAAAATGAAAAACTGACTTTTTTTCCAGTCCAGAACCGCACAATAAATCGTATGGAAGGTTTCGGGCTTCAAAATGGTGCAAAAAAAAAAAAAAAGAAAAAAAAGAATGCTCCAACAAAGAAAATCCAAGAGTGTGGTACATTTGAAACATTCTTTCATGCAGGGGGCCGGGTTATCGGGGCATTTCCAATGAAAGTTTATTTTTTCGGACCCCTTCTGTACAAACTCTGCATTTTTTTTGGCCCTACCCTTTTTCCCATTGGAGGGGATTTCAGGGGGGAAATCTGCCCGGGGTAAAACCGGGGACTCAGAACCAAAAGTGCTGGGGCCCTCTCCCTGGTTCCCAAAAAACGAGTGCCTTTATTACCCTTCTTTTGGGAAGGAAATAAACTTCCCCGTTGGCCTGTACAACGGAAAAGAACAAAAAATTGCCATTTGCACAATGTGCACGGCCCCTTTTTTACCACACCTTGGTCTTCCGGGTGGGAAATGTACGGCTTCAGCACCCCGTCCGCAGGTCAAAACCCCGCCATGTACCGATTGTAAAACCCGAAAACAGTCGGGGTTTTGGGGCGGGTGTACCACTGGTACCCCTCTACAGTGGCAGGGGTTGCTGGGCCGTGCAGGGGGAAAATACAAGGGCGCCCTCTTAACCTTTTTTTTAACCAAAACAGGTCACCCGGATTGGGACCTGCTTGGCCCCTTTGGAGCAATTGTTCCCAAAGGGTTTGGGGGGGCCCCTCTGGGGTTCTTTCTCACTTGCCGCGGCACTGACGTCTGCAGCCAGGGACTTGAAAAATGGGTTGCTGGGTAAAAGTATCCTGACGGGGGTAACCTTTATCCAGCAGTAGTGCACTAAATCCCACACTTTTTCCACAATTTTTAGGGAAGGGGGGGATTCGGGGGCACAATTTGGCTGTCCTTCCTTCGTAAAATCTTAACTGTAAGTGTACCCGGAGGACTCCACACGCTGAAATTTTAACCCCGATCGTGCTCTTTTGCTGGGGAAGGGACGCGAAAAATTTTAGCCTGCCCTTTAAGTGTAGAGGGGCTCATCTCACAAATAAATTTCTCAGGGGTAAAGACCGCTGAAAATTTTTGGCACTGGAATGGGTGTAAGACCTAACTTTTTAAAGGGTCTAAGGGGGCTATCACGGGGGGGCACAAATTAAACTCGTAATGCAAGAATTATGATTTGCTCAAAAAACCTTCCCGGTCATTGAGTCCGGTAAAATTGGGGGTGCAAAAAATGTCAGCACTCCAATATCCGAACCCGGGCTTCTTCACTATGCCCATGTGCAGAAGGGGGGCCCCAAAAAAATCATCATCCTGCACACTACGGGGGGCCATGTGCAAATGAGGACGTGGGGTTCAGGGGCCCGAAAATGCTGGGCATACGGTTGGTCTTTTCCACCATGAAAATCTACCAGATTTCCAAGAAAAAGACTTTAAAAAAAAACTATTTTTAGTGAGGCTTATGTCGATACGACCCAGGGGGGCCAAAAGTCAGGGATTTGGCTGGTAATTACTGGGGAGCCATATGGGGTCACTACTTTGGGGGGTCCCTCTTTTAATCTAGGGGCGTCTACGGGAGGGACCCTCACACGGAGGAGCTCAGAGATTCGGGCAAGACAACCCAGTAAACTCCTCACCGAATCACTGACGGGCTCGCTATCCTCGGCCAGGAAAAGCTACGCCTCCTCCGCTGAGTAGCTCTCAGGGGAAAACGGGAAAATTTTTTATTTTTTTTTTAATTGAAGGGGCGTGTATAGGGAGGGGCTTTAAACTGTTTTTGTGTAGGGGGGGGTGTAAAGTTGTGTTTAAACTTTGTGTTTTTTGGGAAATTTTCAAAAAAAAAGAAAATTATAAAAAAAAAAAAAAAAGTAAAACAAAAAAAAGGGCTGTAAAAAAAAAAAAAATAAACCCCAAAAAAATTTAAAGGATTTTAATAAACAAATTTGAAGCTCCGTTTTTTGAAACAAATAAAAAAAATTAGTTACATTTTTAAATCCCCCCCCCAAAAAAGAAAACTTTTCTGCACAAAAAACGAGCGAAAAACATGACGTTGTCCTGATTAGTCTCAGGAGCGCAGAACACTAAAAAAAAATTAAAATTTTAAACCCCGTAATAACAAACTACTTGGTGCTGATCAGGATGTAAATCACTGGGGCAGCACTCCCGCAGTCACAGGCGCACAGCGGGGGGGCAAAGAAAAAAAAATACCCCCCTGCAAAAAAAAAAAACAAGGCTGATTAGCGATTGCGTCACTAATCACGCTGATGAGAGCTGGGTTTCGCGTATTGGGGTAAAACCCAAAGCGCAAAAAAAATGTAAAAAAAAAAAACACCACTGCAAAAAAAAAAAATCAGGCACGATTAGCGATGCGCACTATGAGAGCAGTGGTTGCCACTATTGGGGGTAACCAGTGCGCAAAAAAAAAAATGTAAAAACAAAATGAAAAAAAAAGTAAAAAAAAAATGTAAAAGAAAAAAATGTAAAAAAAAGAAAAAGTTGAAAAAAAAACTTTTTCTTAAAAAAAAGGGAAAAAAAAGACATGTACCCCAAAATGCTGATTAGTGAAAAAAAACTAATCACAGTCAACAGGGAAACGAAACTGTCGTGTTTACACAGCACAGACCTCATTCAGCCCCTGCACCACCAACGATCAACGCACAACAAGAGCCCACGGGGAGCACAAAAGTCCCCTGGGTCACCAAAAGAGAAGGATCTAATGGATTTTTCGCCCCAGACCACCAGGACAGTACAACAAACACGGGACCGCTCTGCCGCCTTCCTGAACGGAAGGGGCGCAGGGGGAGGGCGGCTGTACAAAGGCACACAAAGGCTGCGATTGGCCTCGGCACGGGCCGGGCCCAAACGACCAAGGGGTGGTTGGGACCACTACCCCCGCCCCCATTTTCTCACGGATGGGGATTGTGCTGTCCTAAAACAGCACCAAACCCACGATCGCTATTTCCAGCCCGCAGCCCAGCCCATATTTAAAATGCCGCATTGGCTGTTCTATTTAACACCAATGGCAGCGACCCCCGATGTTGGGGGCAAACGCGCGCCTGGGCAGTGAGGGAAAGGTCTGCTGTCAGGGAACAGCACCATCTTCCCCCGGGGCTCCGCAACTTTTTTTTGGATGGCCAGAGTTTCCAGGGGCGTATCCAACGTCCAGGTCGTTAACCCACAAACACCTGGACGATGAACGCCCAAGGTCGTTTAAAGGGGTTAAAAAAAAAAGTTTTCCACTTATCACCTACGGGTCCTTATGAGGTTGTACTCGCCGAACAAATTGGGAAAAAATTCTTGGCTCCTTGTAGTCGGGTTTAAGAGTTTTTTATTAGGGGAAGGGGTAACGGGGTTTTTTCAAAGGGAATCGGTTAGACCCCGGTAGTCGAGCAGGGCGAGTGAACCCCCTTTTTTCTGGACAAGAAAAAACCGCACCAGTGGGGGGGGACTTGCGTATAAAAACCCCCCTTTTCAGGTTTCAGATTTTAGTCCGACAGGCCGGTCTCGGGGGTAGACAATGGTAAACCCCCCCAAAGTACTGGTCCCTGGGGGGAAGGGCAATGGGACAGTCATAGGGGGGTAGGAGGAAAATTCGGCCTGCTTCTCCAAAAGACATCGCTAGTCCTGGTATTTCAGCGGGGAAAACCTGGCAGAGACCTGGGAAAAGCCATTGAAGGGGGGAGTCACCCTGCCGAGTAGTCAGGTCCCCCGCAAAACTCCCCGGTTTTCCATTGACATACAGGTGGACGCAGCCACGGGGGCCCCAAAAGGGTTGCTAGGAAGAACGGGATGGACATAAAAATGTGATCTTTTCCTTGTGTAAGGCCCCCACGTGGGGGGACAGGGGCTGGTCAGTATCGGATAGCGCACTAAGGAGCCCCCACAAGGGAGATATCCCCAAAAGGCCTCTCCAGCGGGGTCACGGGAGACGATACTGGGACACCCAAACCGTGGATAAAGTTCCCCGGAGCCGGATCCAGAAAAGCGGGCACCCGAAATACACCCGGGAAATCATGGGGACCCCACTTCCTAGATAACTGGAGAAAAACCGCAGATTCGAGTCATGGGGTCATTCCGCCCCAAAGAGGGGTACCCAACCAGAGCCCCCCCGAACAGTAAACTAACCACGAAGGCCCCCTTCGAACTTTCAGTGGAGAACTGACCTCCAAAAATTCAATGTGCATAGAGCAGTGGGTAATAAATCCCCTTAAAAAGTTTTGGGGTCCCCTTCAAATTTAGAGGGAAAAGGGTACCAAATTTGGAAACCCCCATGGATGCTGGGGGAGGCGTCCCCAGGGGAGGAGAGGTCGGCGCTGTTGGTTACCCCAGGACTGCTGAAAGCATGGCGAAAGGGGTTTCAGCTGGAGCTTGTTCGGATTTTTGCGACTGCTGAGCCAACATTGCGGTGGGGTCCGATCACCGGGCAGAGGAAAACCTTGGCGGATCCAGCCAACTTCTGCCCAAGGGAATGGAATGGATCTGCACCACCACAAGCAGGGTCAAGTTTTACCAGGGATGGAGTCTAAGAGAACCCATTTTTCCCCAGAGCCCCCGAAAAAGGGGGAAGGACTTGCGGGGCGGGAAACTACCGGGTCACTTCCACGGCATATTGCTTGCAGCGGCGGCCAAGGCAGTGCGGGTACAGAATCGTGAGACGTAGGCTTAGACAGGCAGGGAGGTCAGGACGGGCCAGAGGTTCGGGGCCGAGGAGCAGAGGGGAAAAGGTTTTCGGTACACGTAACAGAGATAGACAAGAAACGCTTTCTCAAAAGGCTTAAGGCACAAAAGATCCGGGGGGGGACTTTCGGAAAGGGAAAGGAACTTATATAGGGTACGCACCATACCCAATTTGTCGGTGCTCTGGCCCTTTTAAATATAAAAGCGGTGTGCACGCGTCAAAAGAGCGTGAGCCCCGGGCCGGCAGGGGTTGGGGGGGATGAGGAGCAGGTCAGTTAAGGAGGCTGTGGGGGGGGGAAACGAGTGCACCTGCGGCCACAAGCGCGGACCGCCCGCCACTCCTCCAGAGCCGGGGGGGGGGTCAGCAGCACTTTTTCGCCCGCAGCCCAACCGGGGGATGAGACCCACTCGTACAATTATGTTTGGAGAAAAAGGAATACGGGGAAGCCTGCAGGAGGGATTGGTGCAATTCAAAAAATAATGACATCAGAGAAAAGAAGATTATTTGACAAACGAAGCAACGTCTCAAGATATCAGCCGGGGAATTAAAGCTTGGGCAGAAATGGGTCTTCCAAATGACAATGACTCGAACTACTGCAAAACTGGTTACAAAGGGGTTTAAAGGAGAACAAGTCAATGTTTGGAGGGGTCATCACAAACCCTGATCACAACCTATTGAAAATTTAGACAAAGCTAAAAAGGCAATTGAGCAGTGAGACCACAAACATGCTCATTACACCATTTTTCTGTCAGGAGGAACGGGCCAAAATTCCTCCCACACATGAACCTTTGGAAGGGAATCCAAAATATTTGACCCAAGTCATAAAACAAAGGCTTTGCACCAAATACAATAAAATGTATGGAAACTTTTAACTTTGCAGAAAGTAATAAAAAGGGGAAAAAAAAAATTTTTTCTGGATTTGGAAATAAAATAATTTTTTGGTTCCAATTGCCCCAAAAAAACAGGTAAATTTTCTTTTTATTTCATGTAGATAGTAAGAAAAATATGCATATGTGTCTTTTTTAATAAATGTATGGGAAACTTTTTTATATTATATGGAAACTTCTGGGTTTTTACTGTACTTTTTTCATTTAAAAGGGTAAAGAAAGCATCGCTTGGAAGTCACCAAGACCCTACTTTTTTTTTAAACAATTTACGGCCATACTTTGGGCAAATTTATCATGGAAATCAAACCCACATTGGATTGGGGAGGTGGAGTCTGATTGCACATTGGTCATAATTGACTGCTCCTTTCCATCTGGGCATTTTAACCATTAAATGGCAAGGGCAATAGGGAATTTCAGCAATTAGGGCGTTAGAGTGCAACACCCAATTCCATATTAAAAAGCAAATGATATTTTCTCTGATGACTTTTATTTTTTGCAAAGACAGAAAAATTTGAAATCATGGACCTTTATAAAATCAATTTTATTGTCAAACCCCCCACATTTTTTCAAAAAGAAGAGACCCAAATTCTCTTTCCAAAAATTTTACACAACAGAGTTAAAAGAGAATTTGCACATTATAGTCTATTTGCGAATCAAAAGCTTTTAAACAGAAACATTGTAAAGGGGCCCAAATTCCAGTTATTTTAGGAACTCTTCTTTGATTCACCTTCAAAATTCCTGCATCCGTTGAATTTATGAGTTTTTTTTTAAATTTTTTTGTTTGAATTTCTTAACGGGTGCAGAATTCCCTTTCCAACTTCTGTTTTTATGTGAACTGCCTCCCACCCTCAAGATCTTTGCTTTAGTATCCCCAAACTTCTTATTTTACTTGATTTTGGGGGGTTGGGGGACCACATCATGAATTCTTTTTTGCCCATAGCATTTTTCTTTGCGCACAAGATAGGGCATTGTCCCTGCATGAAATGATTTTCCTATGAAGGGGACGGTTTTTCTTTTTTTAAACCAGGGGAAAGTGCAGTCAGAAACTCATTTCTTTGGGCCCAAAGGGCATTTTCACACCTTCGGGGCCCACGGGGCCCTTCGCCTCTCCCCCCATGTTTCCAGACCAAAACATAACTCCCCCCTTCTGCCACCCCCCACAGCCTTTTTGGGACAGGTCTTTTCCCCAACCATCCACATTCCATCCATTAAAGGGCCCAAACCCGGTTCACAGCACTTGTCAGTAAACAAGACTGTTTCAAAAGGATTTGGGCATTTGGTTTGTTCCCACTGTAAACCATTCTGCTTGTGAGCATGGTTAGAGGTGGCCGAATAGAGGTTTGCTGCTTTTAATGGTTTTTTGGGAAGCGCTCTCTTAAACCTTTTTTCCTTTATGGCACAACCTGTCAGCCCCAAATTCTGACATATGAGACCCCTTAAGTTTTGTAAATAGCTAAATTTTTCTTACCCCCCCAAGGATTAACGTTTTAATTTTTTTCATTATTTAGGGTTTTCCACCACCAAAATTTTCTTGGGTTCTTTTTTGTAAATTTAACTCATGACGAACGCTGGAGTATTTGGGTCCTCTGGACCACTGCAAGGATGGGGTAAACCTGCCCGGGAGGGAGTTTTAAGTAGTTCCCCGGGTTTTTTTACCAAGCCCCCCGCAAAGCGGAGGACTTGCTGCGGGAGAGCCCCCAGGGCGCTACCCCTGACTAACTTGCTTGCGAGGCGCCGAGGTGTAGCGTGGACAAAATCGGAAGGCGCCGTAGCGCGACAGCAGAAGGTCAGGACAGGGACGACCACAAGGGTTTCAGGGTCTCTGAAAAGCTTGACAAACCCGGAAGACTGCAGGGGGATTTCAATTTCCCAAAAGGGCTGACCAGGACTCGAATGCCCATCTGAGTATTTAAGGCCCTCTT
>JAODAL010055535.1:0-23888 GCA_025379985.1 Phyllomedusa bahiana
TTAAAACTAAATTGAAGGATCACAGCTAATAGTAGGGGTTTCTCGGGTGCAGAAATAGACTAATTTCGCTGGGGCTTTTTGGCCACGGGCAGAACGCAGGTCCTATCCCTAATGAGACGCTGAGAGACACTGAGGCTGAAACAGGAAACGCTGTTCTATGTAAAACGAGGTCATGTAAATTTTTCCAGCCAACCCACAACCATACACATCCCAGTCATGACGTCGCACACAACATCTCACCCTGCTCTATTCTGTAATCTGATTGCTGGCCGCCAAAAATTACAGGAAGCGCCCGAAAAAGGCGCGATCTTAATAGATGATGCACAGATATTAAACTTAATTATCGCATCATCTGGAAATTTCGATCACCATAAAAACCTTGCCGATTTCAACTTTGTCGATAAAAATCGCTCAACAATAAATATGACAGTATGAAGGAAATTGTTATGCACCAAACATTTTTGGCGCATATACTCAAAATTGGCACATAGAATGTAATGCGCCAAACTTTGTATGGCAATTTCACTCTAAATGTTGGCATATTAAAATGTGTTGTCAGGCACACATTGCACATAGTTGGTCATACGCCTGTTCATATCAAAAATAGAAACACTTCAAAAATGATGGTTTATTCCACCCAAAGTAACAGCAACGTTTCGGCTCTAAACAGAGCCTTTCTCAAGCTGACCAAACAGTGACAGGAGTGAGCATATACAGAATATAGTGACATCATCAATCAATTATGCAATTAATAATCATAAGTGTATAAAAATACAATATTTCACAATCAATAGTGTATATCAAAGAATCAATGGTGAAACAACCAGTGCTATATCATATAAAGTGCCATCAAAAGTGTTCATAATCATGTACATAATGTATATCAGTGTAAAACAGTCGAAAGTTTGCATGTGAACATAATGACAGCTTGATTAAAAAGCAAATAAGCTTACTATCTGTAGAAGGATCGTGCGGCTCACTGTTCCAGTGTCATAAGCAATGGACCGCGCAAACTCGTGCAGCGAAATAAAGTACCGCCATGAATTAAACTTCACAAGTCTCAGCGTCTCAGTTAATGTACCGTGCATGCGCAAGAAATGACAGCCAGCGCAGGCGTGGTATACAGAAAAGCCGGCAGCAAGAGACCTATGCAGATAACGAGAACATTATGTACATGATTATGAACACTTTTGATTGGACTTTATATGGCATTTTTTGATGGCATTTTGTACTCTTATGGTTATTGATTGCATGATTGATTTTTGATATTGCGTATTGACTTTGATCCTGGTCTGGGGGAATGCACTCCGGTTTTTAATTTTTTATTTTGATGCTGTTAAGATACTATTCCTTTATATGCCTATTCATACATCTATAGTACCAACAACATACGGCAAAAAAAGGCGAATTCATAGATGTCACCCTAGATTTTGTAAGACAGTCTAATAAAAGTTGGCAATAGAATTGTCAGCACGCAATAATGCTTCAAAAGGTGTATATACCTTGAGAAAATTGTTTCCAGTGTCAGGAATTGGTACAGTGTATATGGTACAGTATGATAGTTTCCATACAAAATAAGTGCATAGGGTAATGTGATCTTTTCCTTGATATTTCGGTCAGAAGTAGACCTTATTGATAAGGGATCACAATGGTTGGTAGGAAGAGAGATAATGATATAGAGTAGGGTATGGAAAATACTAATTGTAGCGGATACATGTACCAGTATAAGATGAGGTAAGGAGATATGGCTATATATATGCAACCAGAGGTCTGTAGGCTAAAGGAGTCCTGCAGGATGTAGAGGAGGTTGAGCCGGCTGCTCTCTTAGATGTGTTTTGTATGGAATGTAACTAAGGGCTCATCCCAGCGGCAAAGGACACATATTTGTCCTGTTTAGCCTTGTTCACACGGCTTATTTGGGCGCGGATTGGAGCCGTACTGCGCGCCGTATTTGCGCTTCAGTATGGCTCCAATCCATCCCAGTAACTATGGTAATCCACAGTTCTCATATGGTAAACAATGACATTCTATGGGGCAGGCGAGCTGCCGGACCCCCACCCTACAGTTCTCATACGGTAAACAATGACAGTCTATGGGGCCGGCGAGCTGCCGGCCCCCCGCCCCCCGCCCCGCTGCACGGCTGCCGGCGTAATTGCAGGGCCAAATCCGTCCCCGCAATTACGTCAGCAATAAGCCGTGTGAACATAGCCTTTTAGTGCCGTCCTCACGGCCACTGGGGGATGGCTTTTCTCCGCGACGAGCGGAGAAAAGCCCTCCCCCTTCCCATTGATATGTTCATATTCCGTCCGAAAACCGGACGGAAGACTGAACATGTTCAATGTTTTTCGGGTGGCCGGTGGTATAAAAAACCGCCGGGCGGAAAACCCGTGCAGTGGGGACTGCTGCACGGGTTTTCCCTAATGGCCCGGTGTGTTAGTTTGCGGTCATTTTTTCAGACGGTCTACAAAACCGCAAACCATCTGAAAAACCGGTTGCAAACCGGTGCCGTGGGGACAAGACCTTACTGTACCATATACACTGTACTAATTCCTGACAAATAATGTATATTGTATATACACATGCAAACAATACCCTCACTATAAATACACCTTGTGAAGCATTATTGAGTGCTGAGGATTTGTAATATTATATGTTTGGGGTTGCAAGTCCCCTTTCCACTAGCACCACTGTTCTGATCATTCTTTAATATATGGCAATAGAATTGTGGCATAATATAATCTGTAATATTTTTAAGCATGACATATTTCATATCAAATAAAATATAACATTATAAACATAAATCATATAAAATTATAGAACTCTGGTATTAATCAAACGGGTTTTCACACCATATTGATAAGCTTTTAACATAGAAAGGTCAATAAAGAGTATTAGCATATGCATTTCTTTTCAAGTGTATATATGTCCTCTGGATGGAGACCAACAAAGGAACGATGGGTGACAACAGCAGGTACCTGGCTTTTCTATCATAGGAAAGCAGGTTGAGGTGGAAATGAGGCATTATCATGCTTTCCTATATAGACCCCCCATTAGGGTGGTGTGGTATATAATCCCCCTCTCCAGTAGGTAGGTATATAGGTGCTGGAAAAGTGAGGATTCTAAAATTTTTGTGTGGTAAATTCTGCAGAGATGAGTCATGACTGGGAGAAGTTATCATAGCGGTCTAGGTCGGATGTAGAAGAAAAAGAAAATAGAATAACTCCCATAAGAAAAGATGTCTCCTGTGAGTCATTTTATGTAACTGTGTTGTAATCACTTATATGTCGGCAGAGCCTTTGTACACTGGTATCTACCATTATATAGTCACTGTATGGCGGATATATACAGTCTGCAGAGCCTGTGTACACTGGTATCTACCACTGTATGATCACTGTATGGAGGTAATATACAGCCTGCAGAGCCTGTGTACACTGGTCTCTACCACTATATGATCACTATATGGTGGTAATATACAGTGTGCAGAACCTGTGTACACTAGTATTTACCACTATATGGTCACTGTATGGAGGTAATACACAGTCTGCAGAGCCTGTGTACACTGGTGTCTACCACTATATTTTTGGAGTTACCCACGTGTAATGGGTTAAATGATAACATTCTGCAGAGTCTGTGTACACTGGTGTCTATCACTATATGATCACTGTATTGTGGTAATATACAGTCTTCAGAGCCTGTGTACACTGATATCTACCACTATATGATCACTGTATGGAGGTAATATACAGTCTGCAGAGCCTGTGTACACTGGTGTCTACCACTATATGGTCACTGTATGGAGGTGATATACAGTCTGCAGAGTCTGTGTACACGTACCTACCACTATATGATCACTGTATTGTGATAATATACAGTCTGCAGAGCCTGTGTACACTGATATCTACCACTATATGGTCACTGTATGGTGGTAATATACAGTCTGCAGAGTCTGTGTACACTGATATCTACCACCATATGGTCACTGTATGGAAATAATATACAGTCTGCAGTCTACAGAGCCTGTGTACAACTGACAGTCACATGTGGTGGTCGCATTTGGTCATGGTCTTGCAGTATTATCTGGTCCTTAAAGGGGTTGTCTCACTACAAGGATTGCTTTTTATGTTAGAGATCTCACAAAAACAAGTCACTTTGTAATATATGTCTATTAACAGAGTCCTACCTATTCTGAGATATCTCCTCTTGTATGGGCTGCATCAGCTCCTCAGGTCCCTATAGCGACAGACCTGTTTGATCTCTCCTGATAGGCTGCCAGCACTGGTTGCTAAAACTACAGACCTGGCTTCTACTGCAGCCTAGTGGAAGCCAGTAAACACGCCCCTGAATTCAAAATGAAACCAAGAAAACAGGACTGAGGTAAGAAGAATCATTGTAGTGAGACAACCCCTTTAAGTGTAATAGTATTGGGTCTTGGTGCTGTATTATTTTTCTTTTAGAAACAATTGTAGATATGTTATATTTGCTCTATGTATAGGTATATTATTTGGTAATTGTATGATGTTATTTATAAGGTATTGCACTGTCATACATAGATCAGCGCTTTTGAAAAGGGCCCCAATGTTTTAGGACCCTAGCAGGGCTCAGTTTATGACCACACTCCATACAACCCTGCGTCCACTTAAGCGGTCGCCTATCTCTACCTACCCCTCATCCCTGATACCATGGTTCTATCTGCTTTTGTACCTTCACTAATACATTCCTGTCACTGGATGATTTGCAGTTATGTAGAATTGCTTTGTCTGAAGTTGGGGGGAGATTGTAAGATTGTACAACTATAATGGGGTCTTTGTGCTTGGCATTATAACGATGTCATATACTACATAAACAATGTGCATGTATTTGGCATCACCATAACATTTTTCCCTGAGGGAGGGTTCACACAAAGCATTTTAAAAAAAAAATGCATCAACAGTTTTGGGTTTTTGAACCAATGCCAGGAGTGGATTCGAAAGGGATGGGAAATATAAAGGAAAGACTTATATTTCTCCTTCCTGCTGGATTCACTTCTGGCTTCAGCTTAAAATAATACAAAAACTACCGTGGCATTTTTCCAAAAAATACTGAGTAGGAAACCATCCTAAATAACAACATGAAATCAGATCACCTCAATGTACCTAAAAGTGGATAGTTTGGAAATCTGACATTTTTGAAAAGTTAATAGAAATAGCAGATGCTGTAAATTGCTCTGAGTCACTGAAATGAAATCTGTAAAGCAAGACAGATGTGTTAAATGTATTCTAAATGATATTCGGAACTGAAAATAATAGTTGTCATAGCATTCGTTTTCTCACAGATGGCACAAAACAAAATGACATTAATAGAAATGCACATGATACTGCAAAAATAGCCATAAATAAAGCAGGATACAGTAGTCAGTGACAAAAACGTATGATGCGCATGGTGGGACACAGACACAATGTTTATAGAATTGGCTTTATTGCATGTAATACATTCAAAAATCAAATACAGGCTGTATAGATCCTCCTCCAGACATTTTCAAATTTTGCAAATTTTTTTCACTTTTAATGCATCTCTTCATACAAAATATACGATAGGAGGCTCTCACTGGGTCACGCCCGCTTGAGGAAGGAGGTCCGCCTCCGAAACGTCGCGATTTGGCATGCGAGGACTCCCAACAGTATGCGTTTGTTCAGTGAGATGCAATCTATGTGTGCTATTCACTTCCTATCTATATACGGGTGCTAATGTGAGATTACCACTTCGAGATTATTCAAGCCGTAATTGCGAGCCGGATTGCGCTCGCAATACCGGCTTGAATAAGGGGCGGGTGAGGGGGCGCGGCCCGCCGGCCCCATAGACTTGCATTATCCACGGCGCGTATTGCGCCTGGATAATGTGCAAGGGACTTTCTCCCCGCCCGGCGGATTCGCCGAGCGGGGAGGAGCGACGGAATCCACTGTTCTCTATGAGACCTGTGGATTACCGTAATTACTGCGATGGATTGGCGCCGTACTGCAGCGCAAATCCGGCGTGCAGTACGGCACCAATCCGCGGCGAAATAAGCCGTGTGAACGGCCCCTATGGATGCATCACAGGTTTTTTTTAAATGTATGATCATTTGTTGGATAGAGCAATATTTAGTTTGAATAGATGCATTAAAAGTGAAAAAATGAGCAAAATTTGAAAATGTCTGGAGGAGGATCTATACAGCCTGTACAGGCAGTCCCTGGGTTACAAACGAGATAGGGACTGTAGGTTTGTTCTTAAGTTGAAATTGTATGTAACTCGGAACAGGTATATTTATTAAATTTAAATCCAGCAAAAAATATTTTTTTTAGTTTGGGGTAGTGCAGGGAAGGGTTTTTACATTTGTTTTGCTGTCTGTGCCCTTTTTTAGAAGATTTCACCTAACGTTCTGTATCTCATGTGCAGCTGTGGCATGCTGGCACTTGGTTATCATGGGGCGTGACTCAGTGCTGAATGTCAGCCACACCCCATAAGTCTCCGTTTGTAACTAGGGGACGTATGTAAGTCGGAACGATGTAAGTCGGGGACTGCCTGTATTTGATTTTTGAATGTATTGCTGAGCGGTGTTGGGAGACTCCGCTGCAGGCTGGAGTGGTGTGTTCTACCTTATAAGCAGATTGGTCATTACTTTGTTGTTGGTTTGTTGCATGTAAACCTTGCATCTTAGTGAAAAGCATTTACTTTATTTTCACTGTATCGTAATATTTTGTCAAAAAAGTATTGGTTACACATATTGCAATAAAATATTAGAAACAATGCCAGTCCTGTCCAAAGGCTTTTCCTGACTTGTCCCCATGCACCTAGGGCAGATGTCTCATTTTTTAATCTATACAACACAATGTATCCTTGGTTACTGTATTGTAAGTTCCCTGTTTTTTATTCATGTTTTTCTATTTTGTTGTGAAAAGATTAAAGAATCTGTCACAACTGGTTGTTTTCACTTATCACAACCTCTTCAGGCAGTTCCTGCACTTCCTGTGCAGGTTGTTGGCAGATCTACAACAGTGACTGACATTTCAGCTCCTCGAGCTCCAGTTTTAGGGAAGTGGAGAATCCAGCATTCAGAAAAAAAATAATTTATAAAATCTATGGACCTCATGTATGAAAACTGTCTTGGTATAAGACTTTCTTTGTTGCCCATAGCAACCAATCAGAGCTCCCCTTTAACTTTTCCAGAGCACTATATGAAATCTGATTGTTTGTTATGAGCTCTGATTAGTTGCTATGGGCAATAAAGAAAGTCTTACACCTAGACAGTTTTCATACATGTGGCCCATTGTGTTTATTTCATTAAAATTAAAAGATTAGTTTTCAAGGTAAGTTTGTGCATAAAATCAGCAGACGCGTTTCGAACAAGCCTGCTAAATACAACTGTTATGTGAACACACTTAAAACATGTGTGCACCAATGAAAGATCAAATTCAGGTCACAGGATCTTAACACAAATGTTAATACAATTAGATGTATATAGAACACACTTAAAATATCTTGGTTTGTGTTGCATAATGGATGTTCAATCCATGGCGTGAAAACTTACAGTACATAAATCTTAAATAAATCCAGAATCCAGCTCCTATTCCTAGCTGAGATTGTTACAGGGACATTACTGATGGAGGGGTTGTGAAAAATAATGGCACTGTCCAACAGGATGTCTGCCTATACACGTGAGCTAGCAGAGCTGTATTTGTCACAAGAGGAAGCTTCTAATGAGAGAAATACCTACTTGCTGCCATAACACACTGTTAACTGCGGAGTGACTCTGTTACCTTTGATGTAATTACACATAATGTACTCTGCAGACCTGACAGGGTGATACAAGGCTGCTTCAAGGTCAGTAACTTTAAGGTTATGTTCACACGGCGTCTTGTGGCACATCTTGAGACACCATGTGTTTTGAAGAATGCGCTACTTGGTGCATTCTTATAAAGCACAGGGGAGGGCCGCCCCCATTCACTTTCATGATGACCTGTCACTTCTTTCCCCCGGAGATGGCAGGTAACCATAGTTCTCTATAAGAGCTATGATTATCATAAATACATGACGTATTTCGCGGCACATTGCAGCGAAATTACACCCTGAAATACGTTCTGAAAGACGCCATGTGGACATAGCCTTAGGCTAGGTCTACACAGCCCAGGATTTTGGTTGGTCTTTCAGCAGACTCAGTATTTTAAATCTGCTGAAAAACTGACCATAGCCTGTGCTGTGTAGCTCTCAATAGAAAATCTATGTTGTAGTCTACATAGCACAGATTTTTTACTGGGGTTTTCCTAAAACAAAAACCGACTGGCGGCATACAGAACATGTGTTATCGAGTCGATAGTCGATATTGGCAATTATCAAGACGATATCCGATAGTCGATAACAGATGATCGCCGATGACCATTAAAGTCTATGGGAGAGGAACAACACCTTCATTCTTACACCCAAACAGGGCTGGAGAAGCTGGAATTAACATCCACAACAGTCAAATGGATACGTGATACATCTTAGGCAACACACTTAGGTTATAATAGCCACAGTCTTGCCCCTGTCTTGCACCACAGCATGACCCTTAAATCTGCATGACCCACAGATTAAAAAGTGGCGGAAAAAAGGAGTCTTTCAACCACCATTTTAGTTGAACTGGACATTGACTATGCCTGTCCTGGGCCACAGCATGAGCCCCAAACCGTCATGACACACATGACGATGATGATGATGACATTTGTGGTCGTGACTGGGAGGACGAGGAGGTAAGACTGCTGGATGCAGGTTGCATTAACCACTGAAGAACAGATTGGCGGCGCTGTACGTTACTGAGATTCACAGGGCCCTGACCCAGCGATGACAGGCCTGGCGGTCCTGCTATATGTAACAAACCACACGGTAAAAATAAGCAGTCGCTCACCGAAAGTTGTATGCTGAAACCTTCATTAAACCAGCTGTATAGTATGCTTCATCTTCGCACGGTGTCCTGGCCTTCAGTTCAGAAGCCGCGATGCAAACGAGTATGAAAAAAAACGTAGATGGACCCAGCGGTAACGATGATAAAGTGCTTACTTTATTCCATGTATAAATACAGCATAAAGGAGGTGCAGGGGGGACCCAGAAACCAACACGTTTCGGGCTTACGTATAGCCCTTGTTCACGGTCACACACATTTGACACCAATAGTGATTTAAATAGGTAAGAGAAAGGAGAGGGGGCGTTGCTAAAGCATGAACGTCATTTCCTTGCATATATGAACATGTTGCAAGGTGTCAGGAAAGAGTGTCTACAAGCAAATACATACCAAGGTAACCATTATTATCTGTATACATATAGTGTATGGGAAAGGGACTCATACCTTTAATAAATATACGCCAGATCGTTTCTATAATTGAGGCCACGGGGGGCTCTAGTGTCTAATTCATAGATCCAATACGCCTCGCGCATTCGCACGAGGCGTGTCCAGTCCCCTCCATTTTTGGGGCTATCCACCTTTTCTAAACCGCAGCAGCGTAAACTTTCTATCGATCCTGCATGCGTTTCTATGAAATGCCTTGCTGCCCCAGAATGAGACATTTGACCCTTTTTAATATTTTGTAGATGTTCTGAGATACGTGTTTTGAACCTGCGTATGCTGCTGCCTATATATATTTTGTCACAGGATATACAAAAAATAGCGTAAATAAGATGATTAGTATCACAATTAATACATTTTTTTAATACTATAATATCTATTAGCATCATCATTAGATTTAAATCTATCCTGTTTAATAGTGTATTGACATATATTGCATCTTTTTTTGTTACAAGGAAAGAAGCCCTTAGAGGAAAGCCAGTGTCTTTGTATATGGCTGCTAGAAAACGTACTGGGGGATATATTCATAGCTATGGTTTTATTTAATTTGGCTACTAAGTGCACCCCTTCATCCAATATGTTAGCAAGAATTTTGTCCTGTCTTAGGATATTAATATTTTTGTTGAAGATCTTTTTAATCAAATTAAATTCTTCACTATATGTAATGGAGCAGACTGTTCCATAATTGGATTTTGTAGAAGGTTTTTTGGGGGGTTAATAATGTATCTTGCGTTTTTCCTTGGATTTTTTTCTTTGCTAAGTTCATTTGTCTATTAGTATATCCTCTCGTTTTGAGTCTATGATCTATAATGTTTACTTGTTTTTGGAAATCAACTTCCTTTGTGCACGATGATATTCCCCAACAGGAATGGAGTTTACAGTGTGTTTGGGGTGGCAGCTATTGGCTCGTAAAATAGTGTTCCCACTGGTGGATTTTCTGTGTAAGGTGGTAGTTACCATGTTATTTTGTACGTCTCCCTTGAGTAATACATCGAGAAATGCAATATTGGTAGTTTCAACAGTATGAGTGAAATGCAGATTAACGTCATTATTATTAACATACTGTATGAAATCTGGTATGGACGCCACATCCCGACCCCAGACAAGCAAGAGGTCGTCTATGTAGCGCCCATACCAGATCAGACAGTCGGAGAATGGATTATCAACATGGTATATATATTGTGATTCCCACCATGACATGAACAAATTCGCCAATGCTGGCGATGCCATAGCCCCCATGGGCACTCCAAGTAACTGCAGGTAGTATGTTCCATCAAATACAAAATAATTACTAGATACTAGAAAATCAATACTTTCCAAAATAAAAATTTGGAGCCCTTCTGGGTAAATATTTTGTTTCCGTAAATGGTATTGAACAGCTGTTCTGATTAAAGGTTGTGGTATGCTGGAATAGAGATTAGTGACGTCAAGGCTTAACCAGTGAAATCCTGGGAGCCATTTAAAATCATGGAAATTTTTTAGGACAGAGGTGCTGTCCTTTAAATAACCCGGTGATCTGGAAACCAGAGATTGTAGATGCCTGACGGTCCTGCAACTGACGATCTGCTGGCATGCGTGTTGTTGCCAGCACTGGAAGGAGCACCTTCTCTCGTACCTCTACCTCCATGTGCTACCCCCCTCTTTGCTCGCTTACCACCTGCATTTCGCTCCATGTTCAGAAAATTTAAGAAGGTATGGAAGAGTTTTTGACAGTCTCTTATTGAAAGACGGCAAATCATAGCTATTCTTAAATTCCTCTAATTTCCTACATCCAACTAGGATTAGAAACTGAAATGTTTCTTGCGAATACCTGTGAAATGCGGTCTGGTGGAAGAACCGTAAGACAAAATCAACAGTGTTCTTCCTTCAGTCCCAGGGATTTACAACTGCCCCGAAGGCCAGGGAACTGACAGTTTTCAACACACTATCATACAAGGGCGCTATCTGCGCCAAACTGAGATTCACCGAGCGCAATAAAACTATTCAAAAGTTACACGGATGAGAAATTGTGTTTTTTTGCAGCAATGACACACGAGAACAGTTACTAGAAAATTTCTGTACCTTAATATAAGTACAAGGTGGCTCTTTGAACAAAACTGGGCTGCGCCAAAGTGAAAAACACTTATTTAAAAGTTATACGGATAAGAAAAGGTGGTTTTTGCACCAATGAAATACACTAGCAGTTACTAGAAAATTTCTGTATCCAAATTTAAGTACAAGGTGGCTCTTTGAAAAAAACTGGGAGGCACAAAATAAAAGGTACAATTTCACCTCAGGTGCGTGGTGTGTTGGCAAAAAAGTGGTTTAAAAAAAAAAAGCCATTTCAATGCAGGTTCAAAGCAGAATCTGGGCTGCACAATATACACCCTCCCTTCCAAAGCCAGGCTGTCCGTCCGTCTGTCTTCCCCGCTCCCCTCCCCCACGCGGCTGGACAGCACTAAATGCTTCTTTAAAAGTCTCTGTCTAACTAACTAAGAACTGAAATCCTACCTATATTCTAATGTTCATAGCTAAAGGCCTCGTTCACACGGCTTATTTCGCCGCGTATTTGCCGACGGATTGACGATCGTCAATCCGTCGGCAAATCAGTCAGAAACAAGTCACAGCCTATTTTCTATTGATTTCAATAGAAAATACGGCTCGTCGTTCACACGACGCGTAGTTCCGTGCCGGATTGCCGCCGCGGATTGACGACGGCAATCCGGACGGAAAAACAATGTGCATGTCAATTATTTACGGACGGATTCACCAACTATAATGAATGGAGATGGTGAATCCGTCGGGAAATCAGTTACAAATACATGCCACACTTAGTGGCCCTTATTTGCAACTGATTTTCAACTGATTTCAGAACGTATTTACGATCGGCAATCCGATGTAAATACGTTCTGAAATAAGCCGTGTGAACATTGCCAAAAGCATAGTTGTCTGTATGAATAAAGAGTAGAAATGTGTCTCTGAGCTGAGCTGCATTGAGAGACACATAACACACGTCCTGCTCTAGTGATAGACACTGAAACACTGATGCTGAACAGGAAACGCTGTTCTATGTAAAACGAGGTCATGTGATTTTTCCAGCCAATCACAACCATACACATCACAGTAATGACGTCGCACACCCAGCTCACCCTGCTCTATTCTCTAAGCGGATTTGCTGGCCGCCAAAATGACAGGAAGCACCGAAAATGGCGCGATATTAATAGATTATCTGCAGATTGGCACCTAAAATATCGCGTGATCGGAAATTTCCGATCAGCCTAAAAATCGTGCCGATTTTAACTTTGTCGATTATAATCGCTCATCCCTATGTAAGACTACAAATATAAACCGTATGAGTACAATGCTATAAATATTCTGTAAAATATAGCATTATGGGTATCCTCTGTACAGGGGTGTAACTAGCATGTATAGGATACCACATATGGGGCCCTACCACATTATTAAAATAAACTAACACAGTAGCATAAGTAGCAATAATTAAAGGTATAAATAATACTGCCTTTTTCTAAAGAACCCCCATAGTAGTGCTGGAGAGCAGAAAACTGCCAACTACTTGTTCCCTACAAAAAGGAACAATGTTCTTGGACTTGAGTGGACTCCCTACACCTCTGGGCACCATAGCAGTCGCTATGGCTGCAATAGCTATAGATACACCCATGGCTCTTTAATCTACAAATACATATATTGATTTATATATGCTCTAGGTACCGATTTGTAGTGCGCCATATGTTAAGCTGCTGCTCTCCTCAGGATACATTACACCTAAACAATTATGGAGGCCCAAAATAAATTCTATTAGGGTACAGCCTCAAAAATAAATTTAAAAAACTACAGAAAAGTCTAGCACAAAATTAAATTACATAAAACAAGACATTTTTATTATATCCTAATTAAATATACAATACAAAATACCAGACACAGGAGTAAGGAGAAACCATTGTTGAAGACAGTACAGGACATCAAACAGTTTGGTATATGTACATGATACAAATATCTCTCAAGACCCCAAATTCTATAAATTTTCCAAAAATACATCATTGTACATTATTAATATATGTATATAAATAAATATATTATTAAATACAGAGATAATACAGCATAAAAAAGTAAATACCTGAATGGTAAGTTAGGTAGAAAAAATGACAGAAGAAATTCCAAGTATAGTGATGAAACCAACCAAGATGGTGCTAAAAATATTTTGCCTCTGAAGAAGAAATAGCAAAACCAACTTTGGGCATACAGGCACCAAAAAGTATTTTACAACTGAAGAAGAGAGAGCGAAACATCTTTTGGGCATGCAGGCACCAGAAAATATTTTACCCCTGAAGAAGCAAGAGAAAAAATGTGCTTTGGGCATGCAGGCACCAACATTTTTTTGCCTGTCTAAGAAGAAGAGATAGATTTGCAATGGGCATACAGGCAGCAAAAAATATTTTGCCCTTGGAAAAGCGAGAGCAAAACATGTGCTGGGCTTGCAAGTACCAAAAAATATTTTGCCCTTGAAGAAGTAAGGGTATGTTCACACGGCGTGTTGGATCCATTTCTGGATCTGTTTTGGATGCGAAAAACGCATCCAACATGCACCTGTGTGTTGGATGCCTTTTGGCTGCAGCAGTATCACACCCTATAGTTTTAAATTGGGCGTCTGCTGCGTCTTTCAGATCAAGAATTGACATGACAATTCCTTGAACGGATCCGAAACACTCATCACAAAGATGCATGTAAAACACACATCGGTGATCACTGGTCTGAACGCCGATGCGTATTTTACATTGAAAGCAAATCACACTGCACATTCTTAGATATGTGTTTGGGCCCATATAGGGTTCGAAACACGGATCCAAACATGCATCTAAAAGCAGATCCAAAAACGTATCCAACACGCCGTGTGAACATACCCTAAAAGAAAAACATGCATTGGGCATGCAGGCACCAAAAATATTTTACTTCCAAACAAGCAAGAGTGAAATTTGCATTGAGCTTGCAAAGACCGAAATTATTTCAGTTCTGAAGCATCAAGAGGAAAACATGCTTTGGACATGCAAGCACCGAATAATAATTTGTCCATATAGGAGGAAGAGCTAAACATGTGTTAGGCATGCAGGAACCAAAAATATTTTACCCCTTAAAGGGGTTTTGTCATGATCTAATGTTGATGTGGGATTCTCCAAAATGGGTATTTAATCGTTTTTCTAAATATACTAAAAAAGAGAAGCCTGTGAGAGCTACAGTTCCTTACATGCCCTTAGTTTCCTGACAGTTTACATTAGACAGGAGCTGACAGGAGCTGATCTGGCCGCGCTTGCATTGCTTGCACTGCTTGCACTTCTTATCTGATGGCAGGGAACATGAACAAGCTTTGAAGGGACTGGAGAGAAAAGATCCTGTGTCTTTTGTATAAAGAATCCACTGGTTGTAATTTAATTATCTGAGTAAACATGCAGACGCTCCCTGCTCAGCCCTCCCCCCCCCCCCCTGCATCAGTTTGTGAACAAATGAAAGAAGCTGCCTGCTCAGAGCTTATCTTCTCTCCTGAGCAGATAAGAGGGAGAAACTTGTGTACATACAGTTATTCCCTGTGGATAAGCCAAATAACATGTTTACTCAAGTACAGAGACTGAATATCAGGAACATGCATGGGAGGTGGAGTGATGACATCACAGAGGAGGTAATTGTTTTTTTTTAAACACAGAAAAACAACACCCCTTTTTCAATCCTCAAGAGGGGAGTATCAGCCTGTTAGGTGATGAACTCACTTCTTGGCAAAATCCCTTTAAGATGCAAGAGCAAAACATGCAATGGGCACACAGGCACCAAAAAGTATTTTGCCTCTGAAGTAGCAAAAACAAAACATGCATTGGGCATGAATGGACTAAAAAATATTGTGGCTCTTAACAAGTGACAGTGAAACATGCATTGGCATTCAGGGACCAAAAAATATTTCACTTATGTAGAAGCGAGAGGGAAACATACTTTGGACATAGAGGAACCAGAAAATGTCTTACCACTGAAGAAGCAAGAAGGAAACATGGTTTGGGCACATAGGAACCAAAACATATTTTCCCCTGGAGAATCTGGAGTGAAGCCTGTCTTGGCTATTTTGGCTATTTGTATCTTTTACATATACCCAGCTATGTTGTGCCGTGTCTTCAGAAGTGATCCCTCTTTACCTCTATGTGTTCTGTTTTTATTGTATGTTATGAGTATTATAAAAATGTGCTATTTTGTGTAATGTACCTGTGTGGCAGCTGTTTCTGTAGGTGTTTTTAACTGAAAACATAGGCTCTGGTTAATGTAATAATACACAGAACAAGTCAGTGTTACTTTTCCAGAAACAAACTCACAGGTGTATGACAATCACAGCCACATCTAGACAATGCACATGTTTGAAGCACATGTCTACTCCCTGGAACTCTTCTTCCAGACAGCCGCTTTCCTCTCAAAGCGAATTTTCATCTGTTAACCCAAGTCATCAGATTTTTGTATAACCCAGTAAATGTTGGTTTTATAATTAAGATTTTATTGATGCTACAGGCACGGTTGACCTACAAGTTTTCTCATTTTTCCTATTTTTTTTATTATTTAAGCAAAAATTTTACGCTTGATCTTAACTCCTTAGGAATTACCTCATAAAGGGATCTTTTGTTCCTACAGTATCTCACAAAAATGAGTACACCCCTCCCTTTTTTTGTAAATATTGTACTATATCTTTTCATGAGACAATACTAAAGATATGACACTTTGATGCAATGAAAAGTAGTGTAAATTTGGTGTGTCCTCAAAATAACTCGACACACAGCCATCAATGTCTCAACAAAAGTGAGTACACCCCTAAGTGAAAATTGTGTCAATATTTTGTGTGACAACCTTTATTTTCCAGCACTGCCTTAACTCTCTTGGGTATGGAGGTCACTAGAGCTTCACAGGTTGCAGCCACTGGAATCCTCTTCCACTCCTCCATGATGACATCATGAAGCTGGTGGATGTTGGAGACCTTGCATTTGGAGACCTCCACCATCCGTTTGAGGATGCCTCACAGATGCTCAACAGGTTTTAGGTCTGGGGAAATGCTTGGCTAGTCCAGCACCTTTATCCTCATTTTCTTCAGTAAGGCAATTGTCGTCTTTGAGGTGTGTTTATGTTGTTATCATGTTCGAATACTGCCCTGCGGCAAAGTTTCTGAAGTGTGGGGATCATGCTCTTCCTCAGTATGTCAGCGTACATGTTGGCATTCATGGTTCCCTCAATGAACTGTAGTTCCCCACAGCTGGCAGCACTCATGTAGCCCCAAACCATGACACTCCCACCACCATGCTTGACTGTAGGGAAGACACACTTGTCTTTGTATTCCTCATCGGGTTGTCGCCACATAAACTTGACACCATCTGAAACAAATACGTTTATCCGGGTCTCATCAGACCACAGGACATGGTTAGATGAATTCATGTCCTTAGTCTGCTTGTCTTCAGAAAGCTGTTTGCGGACTTTCTTGAGAAGAGGCTTCCTTCTGGGATGACAGCCATGCAGACCAATTTGACACAGTATATGGTCTTAGCACTGACAGGCTGGCTCCCACTCCTGTAACCTCTGCAGCAATGCTGTCAGTACTCATATATTTATTTTTAAAAGATAATCTCTGGATATGACGGTGAGCACGTGCACTCAATTTCTTTGGTTGACCATGGCGAGGCTTGTTCTGAGTGGAACTTGATTTATTAAACCGCTGTATGGTTTTAGCCACCGTGCTGCAGTTCAGTTTCAAGGTGTTGGCAATCTTCTTATAGCATGGCCCATCTTTGTGTAGAGCATCAGTTCTTTTTTTCAGTTCTTTTCCATGAGGTGCCATGTTGAACTTCCAGTGACCAGTATCAAGAAAGTTTGAGATCGATAACACCAAATTTAACATACCTGCTCCCCATTCACATCTGAGACCTTGTAACACTAATGAGTCGCATGACATCAGGGATGGAAAGTGGCAAATTGGGCACAATTTGTCCATTTTCACCTAGGGGTGTACTCACTTTTGTTGTCAGTGGTTTATACATTGATGGCCGTTTGTTGTGTTATTTTGAGGGCACAACAAATTTACACTGTTATACAAGTTATACCCTGACTACTTTACATTGTATCAAAGTGTTATATAGTCAATGTTGTTGCATGAAAATATATGATACAATATTTAGAAAAATGTGAGCGGTGTACACACTTTTATGAGAAATTGGATGTCCTATCTGGGTTTATAGATGTTATATTCCAGGTGTACTTAAGCCATCCAACTGAAAACTAGCTGGTGACCATGTCAGCTCTAATGCATACCTCCCAAGTTTCCATCTTTTGGAGGAAAAGTCCCTATTTTTGTCCCAAACAAAGGTTTTTTTGCAATAAATCTATTCCAAAAAATAGTCTTTACTGGACATATTGTTTGGGTTTCTGGGCATATTGGAGGCATCACCAGGTAGGGGCTAAAATCTATTAGTATAACGAAAGAAAAGGTTGGCAGGTACTAGTTGGAGAAATATGTATTGATGTGTCAGAATACGTCTAACCAACGAAACTGCAATCCTGAAAGCTAATGGGACCCCAGACTGCCACATACAGTGTTTGGGTGTGATCACAAATCCTATAGTCTACAAAGATATAAAATGCTCTGCAAACGATGCATTTTTCAGTTGTTTTGTTGTCTACACACCAATGTTAAAATGGCGTCCAAAATCCGACAGCATTTTTACAACACCGGACTGCGTGTTTTTGGTATGGGTTTGCGCTAAAAAACCCAGTCAGTTTTCAGATTTGCCGTCGCCCCCATACATTGAATGTATAGGAATCCGATGGCAATCCAGCGGAAGATCTGACAGGTTTCCAAATCCCTAGGAATCCGGCGGATTTCAAAACCGACCGGAAAAAAGTCAGTGCCATGTAGTCTACATCACTGATTTTTTTATTGCTGTCTATGGGGCACAGGTTACAGTCTGATTTTTGGCGGATTCTAAATACTGAATCCACCAAAAATCCGACTAACAACCTGTGCTGTGTAGACCTCAGTACCTTTAGCTGCCTCCCTTTGATTTGCAGTGCCTGTTGTTGGGTATACCGTTTTACTATCACTGTTTATCTGGATACCCTTATCACTATTAACATCAGAATAGTTGATCTTTTTTCTTAATCAGCATTTTTTGTGTCCCCTGAGGAACCCTTACTATTCAGAAGGGGGAAACGCGTCGAGTATGGTGTAAATTATTATGTCCTATTATTCTCTTTTTTCCTTGTTGCTTATTGCCTAGGAATAGGTTATACCTTAGAGACAATTTTTCTGCAGAGCCGCCCTTTTTGGGGCGATGTCACCGCTTTTTAGGTAGGGAGATAATAGGGTTAATGTAGGTTTTCCCACAATGTTGTGATTGGCACTAAATTTCAGGACTTATTTGTATTTCTGTTTTCTCAGAAGATCATCTAACTGTAAGTCCGGCTCTAGTCCCTTTGGGTAACCATTTTAATTGATCACTATTTTAATTGGTGGGGTAATTTTTGTATTCTATTTTAATGTATATTTATTAAAAGTTATATTTTAATTGTGTTTTGCTGTTGCCGTGATAAGTATCTGTGTAGACCTAGCCTAAAGGACCATGGCATTTTTTTTTTTAATGCAGCACACTCTTGGTATAATGTTTATTTTTTTTACTTTTGAATGGAGGAGGATACTTATTTAGTTCTTTAAAAATGCAATAACAAACTGAATGTACAAATATGTTAGCAAACCAAAGAAGCTTATAAAAATGCAATGGAAAATGCCTCAAATTCATGGTGTTTTTTACAAAGCAAAAATAGTGTGGCCTTACGGTAGCATTTGCTGAAGACTAGTATTTCTAGGAAGTGTGCCTATCGGGATTTAGAGTGACTGACCTGCATCTGTAATGTGCAGATAAGCTCTCTCTATGGTATATTGTGGATATTTTAAACACCCTCAGGACATTAAAGTATTTTATGCAAATGTTAAACCCAGCAAAGAGATCAATTATTGTTCCTTTTGTATTCGCTGGGGCAGGGACAACCTTAGGGTTTAACAGCAAAATTTTTTACTTTCGGGGAAAATTTCATTTTTTTATGCACACCCACCTACTAATAGCATATCTTTGAAATGGAAAAGTAAGAGTTTAGCATTTATAAGGGCAGGAAGAGTCTGTAAAAATCTGGGAACTTAAACCGCTTTTGGCCCCCAGGGGTTCCCGCGCTAAATTTGCCAACTAAAATCTGCAAATTTAAATTAAAACAAAATTTTGATTTTTGAAAATGTACTTTTTTGGCAAAAAACCTTTCAGAATTTCAAAAAAACATACTAATCAACCAACAAATAATGTGACCAAATAAAGCCAAAAGGATTTAAACCAAACCCGCCTTGGGGAAAGAAAAACAGGGGGAATTTTTCAATGGAAAAAATGGGGGCCAAAAGTGATAAAATAACCCAAATTTGGCCAAAAAAGAGGGGAGGAAACCTTATTGGGGTTTTTATTTTTAAAACAAAAACCCCGACCTAATTTTGGGAATACAAAACAGGGCCCGTTTACCTTTTGGGGGGCGGGCAGGTGGCTCCCCCCCAGAAAAACGGGCCGCCAGTCGACATCGCAATCTGCCGAACCATTTTAAAAAAAAAATGTTTTAAAGGGGGAAGGGGGTTTCTTTTTCTCCACCCTTAGTCTAAAACGGCCCCGCTTCATAAAAGTTTTTCATATGTTGGGAACCCGTAGAATAAGAAATTTTTAAGGGATCAAAGGAACTGACCTATAGCCAATGGTTATTAACTAACCAGCTCTGACCGGGGACGCTGAATTTTTCCCCCATTACGGGTTAAAAGGGCCCAAGTCCCATAAAACCAATTTCTAAGCTATCCGCTTGGGGAAACCCTTGGGGATTGGCAATCTGGGGGACACACACAGAAGCAGAGGGGCCCGCGGAGGGAGGGGAGCGAAGGCTCTTTCCCCCAGGGCCCCGGGCCCGGAAAAAAAATCAAGCCCCTTTTACTAAAACCCCCCGCAAACCCACACACAAATTTCCCCCTAAAAAAATTCCCTTTTGTTCTTCGAAAACCCCACCACTTTTAAAAAAAAAAACTACACCCATTTAAAAACCCGGGTTTCACAAGGACGTTTTTGGTGCAATTTTTTATGTGTTTTTTGGGGCGTTTTTGTGCAAAAGGCAGAGTTAATTTAAAGCTGTACATTTCTGCACAAAAAAAACCCAATCCAAAAAAACACCAAAAACCGCCTTTCCCTGTGAAAACAGGGCCTACACACAACCAAGAAAAAAACCCGTGGGGGGCCGAAAACCCCTCATCACGAGCCCCGGTGTGCACTTTCTTTACAAAAAAGGGACAAAGCCCCCACTGACACTTCCTAACACCAAAACAAAAACCTTTCAACCCCACCAAAACACATCCCCCAGTAGTCAGGGGGCACCAACACAGAATACAGCACTGAAAACCCAAAACAGAAGTAAAATGACCCCCGACAGCCGGGAACCTCACAGGAGACATCATCCTGAAGGGAGGTTTGTTTTCTCTTCTCCTTTTTTCTTCTCCTTCTGGGCCCAAACCCCAAAAGACGTCTTTTCCCCGATGAAGGTTTTTTCCTTTCCCTTTTTTTTCCGCCAAGTACAGAATTTCCCAAAGTTTTTTTCTCTCCAGTCACTACTTGGTCCCCCGAGAATTTACCACAAATACATCTTTGGGCTCCTCTCTTTTTCCCGCACTTTTTTCCCATCAATTTTCCCCAAATAAAAAAAGTTAAAAACTCCCCCCTCCATAGACCCCCCAAAAACAAAAAGTGCCCCCTTTGGTGGGCCCCACAACATAATTGTTCCCCAAACAGTTAGTTTGGGGTCCTAAAAAATTAAAATGAAAAAAAATCATATAATTGGGTGTTTTAAATTTGGGAGAACCCCCCCCCCCCCCTTTTTGGGAGGTGTTTTTAAGGGGCCCCCCTAATAAAAGGGAGGTAAGGTTTTAAAACCTCCTAAAGCCCCAAAAAAAAAATAGGGCGCCCCCTTAAATTTGCAAGGGGCCCGCCCCCAAAAAACACCAGCTAGGGCTGGGGCCCCCCCCGTAAATTAAACCAGACAGGGCCATAATTAGGGGAGGCAGGGAGGGCCCAAACTAAGGCAGGCAAGGCCAGTAATAGGGAGGCAGGGCCACTTATAAAGGGAGGGAAAGGGGCCCGTTTTATGGGAGACAGGGCCATTTTATAATTAGGCAGGGCCAGTTTTTTAGTGGCAAGGGGAGGGCCCAGGTTTTTTTAGGGAGGTGGGCTTTGGTTTTTAAAAGGCAGACAGGACCAGTTTTTTTTAGGCAAGGGGAGGGCAAACGTTTTGGGAAAGGGAAAGGGGCCCTTTTATTTGGCAGGCAGGGCTAGTTTTAAGGCCAGGCAGGGCTTAAAATTTTTTAAGGGGGGGGCAGGGCTAAAACTTGTCGGGCTAAATTTTAAAAACAGGGAGGGCTATTTTTTAAAAAGGCCCCCAGGGATATCTTAGGGGAAGGGGGTATTGTTTAAAAATGCAGGGGAGGGCCAGTTTTATAGGCAAAAGGGAGGGCTTTTCTTTAAAGGGAGGCAGGGCTAGTTTTTTAAAAAAGGGGAGGGCCCGGGCTTTGTTTTTAAAGGCATGCAGGGCTATCTTTGGCAGGCCTTTGTTTTATACAGTCAGGGCTATCTTAGCAAAGGGCTAGTGTTTTTTTTTTACAAAACAGGGCACTTTTAAAAGGCAAAGGGAAGGGGGAATTTAGGCAGGGCTAGTTTTATAGGGAGGCAGGGGAATTTTTTATAGGCAGGCAGGGCTATCTAATTGGGGAAAGGGGTTTGTTTTTATAGGCAGGGAGGGGAATGTTAAGGGAGGGAGGCTATCCTTTGGCAGGGGTAGTGTTTTTAGGCCCGGGAGGGATAGTGGGTTTTTAAAGGGAGGGAGGGGCTAGTTTTATAGGGGGCAGGGGTAGTGTTATAGGCAGGCAAAGGGCCAGTGTTAAAAACAGGCAAAGGGGCCCGTAATTATAAAAAAAAAAACATAGCAATAAAAACTCACCTTTTTTTCTTCTTTTTTCTCCCCTCCGGGCCGCGCTCTCCCCCCGATACGGGCCGCGGGGGCAGGGGCAAAAGGGGATGTCATCACAAACGCGAAAACCTTTCCCCGCGGCCTCCTGGGACTGAAAACCGGATCAGAAGGCCCACTTTCAAAACCTGCCTTGCTTTGGGGGGCCCCGCGGTGCAGGCGGCGGCCGTGATTTGGGTGCCCTGGCTGGGGGCCCGTGACCCGGCCTGCCCGCCGTGGGGCGAGGGGGGGCCCGGGCCCCCGGTCCCGGGCCCCCGTAGCCTTTTGGCCCCTGCCCGGGACCTTCCGTGGCCCCCAGGGGGGGAAAACCAGTCCCCCTGGTGGGCGATCCGAGCCGGCACGCACCCCCAGAACCCCCCATCGGCCCACCGGGCAAATGCCCGTTTTGCCCAAAAACCCTTCTGGGGCCCGCCTCCCCCTCCGCAGGGGGACTCCTGTGAGCCTTCTTTTCAGCCACCAGAGTAAACACAAAAGGCAGCGTGGAGTGTCATCACAAAAACCCCCCTGCATGGGCCGATGAAGTCCCGGGCCCCCTGTGCTGGAAAGAAGAACCGGCAGCAGCGACCGCTTTTAGGGGGCGGGGGAAAGGTGAGTACTAATTTGTTTTTTATTTTTAATTTTCCCTCCTACCCGCTGGGGACCTATAAACCCCGCCTATAATGAACGGGGAACTATATACCGCGGGGGACATATAAAACCCCCGCCAAAAATATCACTGGAGGACCTATATACCTGGGGGGGGGGACATATAAAACCCGCCAAATACCTGCTGGGGACCTATAACCAAACCCATAAAACCTACGGGGACCTATAAACATTTATATAACCCAAATTTGGGGGGCCGGGAACCTACCTATATAATCTGGGGAAACCCGAAACCCCACCTATATACCAAATGGGGGGCCTATAACCTACCTATACATCTAAATGGGGGAACCTTTTAAAAAATACCTATAACCTACCCGGGGGACCTATGACCTACTTACATAGCTGTTGGGGGCCTATAACCAACCTATATACAAACTGGGGGACCCTATAACCAAAACCATACACCAACTGGGGACCTATAGCCTGTCCCAAAATACCCACCCGGGGGGCCTAAACATTCCTATAAACCCACTGGGGACATATAACCCATATATCCACATAAATGGGGGGGACTATTACCTATACGGGGAAAATTAACTTTAAATAGACGACCCTATTACCTACAAATGGTTTTTGAGATTGGGGGTTTTTGATCAATGTTTTAGGGGGTGGGGGGTTTTTAGACCCGGGAAAAGAACCTAAACAAAGGGGAAGGGGGGGGGCTTTTCTCCGCTCAACACGGGGAAAAGCCCTTTCCCCCCGCGGGCCTGGGGGGCGCACAAAAAAAGGGGCAAAAACCGGGCGGATAACCAAACCCGGTTTTTTTTCCCCTTTGCCGGGGGATAAGCCCTTGGAATATGTACCATTAAGGGGTGCAAAA